>CACSLK010027831.1:9424501-9443594 GCA_902706635.1 Striga hermonthica
AAAAAAAAAAAAAAAAAAAAAAAATGAAGGAATGGAATGAAATTGAGCATACGTATATTTCCAGTTGCAAAATCAAAATTACTGAATCTGCAAATAAAAACTTCTACAATTCTAAGAGTTGTTTGTGATGCACAATTTTAATTCAGAGGCGATCACTAGGCCATCCGATACTACACATTTAAAGAAAACCGTCACATTACACGACGTTTGTATCCCGCCACACATTAGACAGTTGATTTAGCTACAACGATTGGGTGGGATTGTGCTGCTCCTTCCAAATCCTGCCGGTAACCCTGAGCTTGAGCTCCTTTCGGTCCCCACCGGAGAAAAACAGAGCCATATTCCGTTGTACAATGAGGCCGTCGTGACTATCCCTCACCTTACGGTGGCTATCCCGAATGCTGCGTGGGGTCCCCTCCCATATCAGCTTCCGCCCGTTGCCCCCAACCTCAAGGCTGTAGCTGTACTTGCGCGCCTCCGTCTCGTCTCCCATAAAACGGAGGAACGCCATGTACACGGGAGCCATCCCTATCTGGAACGCCTCAAAGTGGAGGCAGAAATATTCTCCGAAACAATGGAATACAGTTAACATCCATGTTGCATTTTCCACTTCACGAGGGTTCGACTTCACATAACGGTGATTAAACGTGCAGCCAGAGTGCATGTCCACTTTATGGTCGTCCCTCAGATGTCCAACCAGATAAGGAATATCACCGGCCGCAGAACACTCGGAGCCGGCATAAGGACAGTTGTACGGTCTGAAATTGCAAAGGGCCTCGTGCTTGAGTTTGCTGTAGTATGGGAAAATCTCCGAGCATCCCAAGGAGTAGTACTTGCACGGCAGCTCGAGTGACTCGGCAACTTTTTCTAGAGCCAAACACCTTATGTCCCCGAGTTCTTGTCTGCAAGTAGGGCACCGGTTGTGTACCCTCGTCTTGCATGTGGAACAGAGTGTATGCCCATTATGACACTGCAAAACAGTCGCCCAACAAAAAAACATAAAATAAAGAACAGAAAAGAAATTTGTTGCCATAGCCATTCCGAGTGCTTTGATTTGCTGCTTTATGAGTTCTTCATCGTTTTCCCTTAAGGTTTGCATTTAAATTGGAAAGTCCATGAATGATAATACAGATTTCAGACACCAAAATGCTCTTAACTTGTTTTGTTCGTGAACTTCTGATCGGTTGAGGCATATCGAATAAATGGCTTATACCTGTTCAGTATCTACAAAAGCTCAGAAATGGGACTACTTGGGTTCAGACACAAAAACAGCATTTGAAAACACTTTAATTTTATTTTGGTCTCGTCTTTTCTCTTCATCTTTTCAGCTCCAAGCGTCACAACCATTTCTCTTTACTCATAAAATCGATTATACGAGAATTTCAGAATCGACATCATCAACAACAAGTCGACCTCCAAATAGGGCATTCGAGTAAGCACTTCGGAAAGTAAAGGATAATACAATCTAAAACATAGCATCACGGCACAAAATTGTAAGCACTTCAGAAAATAAAAGGAAATAGAGACTGAACAACAAATGACATAAACTAGTAAGCATAAAACCAGACCTGATGAATCGGTGGGTACATAGAATTAGTGCAAACAGGGCATTCGAGTAATTCATGGACGCTTGTCGGGCCAATTCCTGTAACTACACCATGAGGCTTCAAAGAACATTGATGAGAGCTAGCACGAAGATTATGTGAGCCGACTGATGATTGCATTTCGCCATTTTCAATCACGTCTGATGCAGTAACACACTCCACATTTTCCATTATCATTGCTGACATTTTTGGGTTTGATTACAACAACAACAACAAAGTCTTTTCGTCTCAAACAAGTTGGGTAGGCTAGATATGAAACCCAAGATAAACATGGTAAGAGAAACACAAAGAGGGCTCAAAACAAAACAAAACAAAACTCAAAACAAAACAAAAGAAAGAGATTGGAGCAAAAGTCACGGTTCCCGCACGTTGATCGCTAGCCTCCAAGCGCTTCTATCTACCGCTAAATCCTTGGAATCTAGGTTTTTTTTTTTTTCAAGAAAAAATCGACCCAATTTCATATATTTTCTTCAATCAAAACAGCAAACTTCCATAAATTTGTTCCTCTTTTTTTTCCTTTTTTTAAGGAATCTGAGATGCCCGATACGAAAAATTGAAGCTTTGATAGATAAATGACATACCCTTTTGCTCCCGACTCACGAAAACTCGATCAATGGCGAAAAAGGCCTGATTTTTCAAGCATATATGTAGTTTTCTTTTTCGTTTTCTTTATCTTTTCTCTCTCCCACTTTCGAATAATTTCTGTTTATTGGAGGAAAGAAATAAAGAAATTGAAAAGAATCCAATGAAAATGAGAGAGAAAGAGATGCCGATTCAAAAATATATAAAATGATGAAATTGAACCAACAAAGGGTTGTTCTTCTCTTCTTGGAAAGGTGCTTTGCTTTCTTTTCTCTCTCTGTCTGGATTGCTATAGGGAGAGAGAAACGAGGATCGCCGTTAATTTTTGTCTGCCCGATGTGGGAAGTTAATCCTACGGTTGTAAAGGTACGACCTTTTTCTTTTTCTGTTTACGACTTTACGGTACTGCCAAAATGCCAATTTGAATTTGCTAGCCTGAATTTTATTTCCTGTATTATATTCTGGTAGTTTTATTTGTCTATCTATATCTCTATATAGAAAAAAACATTTTAAAATAGTAGCTATTTTCGTAAAAAAAATCATATCCACTATATTTAAAAATAAATTAACCAATATATATATATATATATATATATATCTAAAGGATGTGGTTCAAATGAGAACTCTCTCTTAGTGTAAGAACAAGAAACCAATCATAACCATCCAATCAATAAATATTAACCGATTAGATTGAAAGCAATAAAAAAGTAAATTTGTTTAAAAATCACATTTATGGAGAGGATGCTATATATGTCAAGTTAATTGTTAACAAATATGGTAGTGCTCCTTAATGTACATGAACTCTTTGACTTTTAATATTTTTTATTCTTCATTATGTTTTCGAATTGTTATCTATCTTTTCCTATTCAAAATATATTATAATATATTTTTTATTAATAAAGAAAATAATTTATCTATAGGCTAATCATGCACATCACACATGGAATGACCATTGACCAGTTTCGATGGTGCTTAAAAATTGATTTTTTCAAATATATCTTTATTTTTTAATACATAAAATTTAATACTAGTGTTTTTTGTCCAATTGCGGTCATTATATTTAGATACTTTATATGGATAACCAATGATTTCTTAAACTTATATAAAATAATTTATTGTGAATTACACCAAAAAAGTATTTAATGGTTTCTTTATCAGCACCTTTTTTTGTTGTAAAATTTTATTATATATTAATGAAAATAGAAATTAAATACATAACATTGTATCATATAATATTATCACTTAAAAGTTATCATTGTAGCAAGAATATAAACATTTGATAGCATAAAAACATAGTAAGTCTAATAGATTGTTAGTTACTCTGAAATAATTTGATAGCTAGCACTAAAAGTTGCAAATATTAGCAAAAATTTGAACATTTGATAGCATGAAATTCATATTAAGACTAATTGGTTGTTAGATACAATACGAACCTTTGATGTAGCAAGAATTAATAATTGGAATAGCAGCGTATATATGAATAATTGATAGCATTAAGTTCAATAATGTTACTTTGATGAGTTGGACATATATTGGACACACATTTTCACTAATAATTGTCAGTAATACAGACAATACTAACATTTGATAAAGTCATGTGAAGACAATGAATTCAGATAAAAACATTAAGCAACAAGAATTAATATATTTATATATAGCACTAATCAATAATTTATTATCACGAATTACATTATCAAATCTATGTTATTGCTAGCAATTGCAACTCATAAAATTAGAACTACCTTGCATATCAAGTTTTAAGTTTATTTAATAGCATGGGTAAAATAAATTAAAATTATGTTCTATAAAACAAATTATATAGCAAAATATTTTTGTTTGTTATTCTTATACAAAAAATAATAGCAACGTACTTTTGTTAAATATAGTACTCTTTTTTTAATTATAGCAATAATCTCCACTAGTTTTTAACCCGTGCATTTGCACGGAAAGCAATATAATATAACAAAAAATAATAAAAAGATATAAAAAATAGTAAAAATCATAATATAACCATTGGAAAAATATTCTAAAAAAGAATAACTAAATATTGTTAAACAATTCTTTATATAACGTTTGTGGTTTTCTATCAACAGAATCTCTCACTATAAATCACTATCTTCAAATTAACACATATAATGGTTTCATTTTTTAAAATAATTATTGTATTTTGTACTATAGATCATATAGGAAATTTGAAAAAAAAAATACTAAAAAAATACCAGCAAAATATTACAAAATAAATAATTGTATTTGGTTGATAAATAATGATATGTGCCAAATATTTAAGACATTTGAACAAAATGAAAATTTTTGGGCCATAAAAAAATATATTGATTGAACGATAAAAAAAGCGCAAATTAGAAGTCCACTTAATTTTTTAGGGTAACCAAAATCAAATATAAAACATGTCAATGATAACATGATTATAAATAGAGATAAACTCCTTGAGTGATGTAAGCCAATTTTTTTGTTTGATGTCGGCGCTTCTTTTGTTATTCACTATTTGTCTGAAACCCTAATCCTTAACCCGATCTTATGACAAACTCGGCGAGATTGAATACAAAACAAATGGTTTACCGAAAATTTTCTCCCAGTAAAGGCTTAAAAAAAAATCCAATAAATGTTGTCTTTGTGGCTAACAGTAGTGATCGAAAAATAAATATTCGTCCCGATTTCTTAATCTGTGTTGCTAAATCTTAACAGGTCGGTCAAAATCGGGCGATAATATTACAAATCTATGAAGAGCTGAAATATTTTTTGTTAAACATAGTTTTTATTTTTTTTATTATTTTCAATGATCTGTGTCGTTTTTCAAAATTCTTTTTAAATAAGCTTCAAAGATATATCATATTTTATACATAATTCGAAATTATTTAGATGATTTTCGAAATCGTTTTTCAAAGAGAACATGACATTGGTCGAACATTTTCAAACTTTTATCTATTTTGTTCGAGGTTTGAAAAATAGGTAATTTTCTAACATATCTGTTCAGCTCTACTAACAAATATATAGGTAAGTTTATAACATACAATTCCATCAACGTCTAGCAAAACGACCGGAAATGTTTCAAAAAAGGAGAAAATGTGTATGGCTATGTTCAGACCAAGGAAATAGCTTCAAAATGCTCACCACGGAATTGGAATATGTAACTTTTATGTATTTTGTTCAGATTTTGAACACTAAATAGTTCAATTCTTTCTCATCTTTCTCATCATATTAGTAAGTGAAGCTTTGCTAACACTTGTTCAAAATCGCTTTTCAAAGTTGTTCAAAGTCTTTTGCCGAAGTTTTTAAATGTTTTTAGTATTTTGTTCAAAATTTGGAAATATTAGGTAAGTTTATAACAATCTGTTTAGATATATTTATCGCATATTAGGAATTTCTTGTTTAATGTTTAAAAGAATCTGTAGGAATTATTATCTTTAAAACTTTTACACAAAAAAACTATTTTAATATAAAGGCAGATGTCTTGGTAAAAGTTGAATGTGTTGATAATGATAGGGAAATCAAATTATTTTTTTTTCTATATTGTATAGTGTCCAATAATGTTCCACATAATTTGTTGTGTTTTTAATTTTGATTTTTTTCATATAGATTTTACTTTTTTTGTTGATTATTAATTATGTTTGATATTTCCATATTATATAACAATCTGTCATTACAGACAATGCCATTACATACAATGCCTTGTCAACCCTCATTCTTTGACTTTGCCAATTTCTGTTTAATATGACCTTTCTGTTGCTGAAAGTATGGTTTTAATGCATTAAAATATTGATGTTTTGGATATGTTTTGATGCTATAATCATACAGAAATTTATCCTGCCACCTTTTTCTTAAAGAAGAATTATTTAATAAAAAATAATCATATTTATATTTATAATTGTGAAATAATATTTTTTTCACGCAACAATTTTTTTAATGAAAAATATGAAACAATTTATTCAGTACACTTTTAAATTTATAAAACAAAATGTTGATTACTATAATCAAATCTGCAGACATCATGCATTTTATTGAATAGTAGTAATATAAAATATTTTATTATTACTACCAAATGGAAAGTCAAAGATAGTTAATTTTGCACTATCAATTATGATCATATGAATTTTTTTTATACATATGTTTTTTCAATGAACTTTTTTAAATGATAATATTGACCATATAGACTTTGCTATAATAATTATATAGTCGGTTAATTTATTTATTTACTTCATTAATTATTTTTTAATTCATCTTATTATACGTATAGTCTAACTTTATAAATTATATGTCATTTAAATGTATTTGTACTACTAATTTATAAGGTTTTATCATTTTGGGGAGCTAAATTTTTATTTTAATTATGAAACTAATTTTTCTTATCACTTTGCAACTATATGTTTGATGGAGTATGGCTGAAAATTAAATTACCAAAAAAAATAATTTCATTTTTCATATTGTAATGTAACACGATCTGTATTATAATGTTTGCATTTATTACATTTATTAATATATTTTATAACTTTAATTGCTTATTCAATTCATAATTGAATAAAAAATAATAATATATAGTTTCTGCACAACAATAATGATTGTCACGTTTATATATATATATAAATAATACAAAAAACATAAATGAGGGATTAACTAAAAGAAACTTTTTTAATTTAGATTAATTAATTAGGTTTAACAAAAAGAAATCTTCTTAAATGTGGAATTAGTGAGTAATTAACTAAAAAAATGTAACTTCTTTTGGAGGGAAAGTGAAAATATTTTTATTGAATATTTTATTTAATGAGATTAGCTAGTAATTATATATATATAGATTAGTAATAGCACTAAAGTATTAATATAATAGCACAGAGTTGCTCGCAATTTACCAAATAGACTATAACGCGGTTGTGACATTCATCAAATTACTAACTCGCATATATACAATCTCCATGCAATTACAATGATCTACTAAAACTAAAATAGCATTGGGAAATTGATATGCTATATGCTAGTACTTCCACTACTAACATAATTAATTTTCAATTTCATGGTGTATATTGTTAAAACTAGTCATGTGTATTTGAAATTAGCATCATCATATAATAAAATGTGCATAACAATTTTTTATTGTTCCGTATAATTTTGTTGGTCAAAGTTACCATCTTTTGAGAATTTAATTTCCATAAAATCTAGGTTGCAATAAAAGAGAAGATTTCCATCTAATATCAGTTTCCTAATTTGTCCCTACATATACTTATTAGTAAGCTTTAGTTAAATTCTTAATATACTAAACATAATCTCAAACATTAATTATTATGAATCTGAAGGCTAGGATTGGTTCCTAGTTCTTACACTAGAGGTAGTTCTTATTAGAACCCTCCCCTATATCTAAATTTATATCTATATATCTATATAATAAGAATAAACATTTACTAAAAATAGTAGTAAAAATTTTTTTAAAAACTTTTGAAAAGTGGCCACTGAAAAATTAAAATTAAAATTTAAAAATAAATGTAGTTTGAGTAAGATTATTGTAGAGAATTTGTAGAAATATTTTTCCTATTACGTATCAAATTAAAAAAAATAAATGTAGTTTGAGTAAGATTATTGTACACAATATATAGAAATATCTTTCCTATTACATACTACCTACTAAAACAAAACTTACTACAAAATAAACAAATAAAAAATGATTACCTATTTTAATTACTTAAAAAACTTGTAACATGTAAAGTAGATCACAGACATCTTTCTGCGTCATTTTTGGTTACTCAATAATTATGAATCTTTTTCACATCACCCATACATCACAATTACATTACCAGTTGTATGAATCTTATTGATATGCATGATTACATCAGAATCACAATTACATCACCCAGGTTATTTAGAAATTTTAAAAATGTAATAAGTTGTATGAATTTTCACTACAAAAAAAACTACAATTCCAACGAAAAATTCCAACGGCAAAAATTTTTGTTGGAAATTCCAATGAATATTCCAACAAATTTAATTTTATATTAGAATAAGTGTTGGATAGTTGAGGAATTCCTAACGGATTTTTTCCGTTGGAATAGCTGTAGGAATGTATTTTCATAGGATTTTCCGTTGGATATTTGCTATTCCAACGGCCGTTTTTCCAACGGATTTTTATACGTAGGAATATCCATTGGAATAGCTATTCTAACAGAAATATAAAAAATTCCAACGGAAAATTTTCGTTGGAATGTAAGAGTTTTTTTTGTACTGTTTATTTGGTATGGATATGGAAGTCAAATTTTAGGATGATTTGTTATAAAATCAAGGTGATATGATTATCAATTTTTAGCACATTCCCATAATAATTTTTCATTATTGATGATAATAGGGCAATTTGATATGTATTCATCTTAAAAATCATAACGATTTTTGAACAAATATTGATTAATGACATTTAAAATTTTATAATTTAATTATAAAAAAAATAGTTGATAAACTTGAACAATAAGATAACAGACACTAAATCTAGAAAATTACGAGATAATATGTGTGTGTGTGTGGGAAATATATAAGGAAATTTATTGTGTAATTCAAATTTGGGTTCCAAATTTAAATGTCAAATAAGTAGTTATTCATATCTTACAGATCAATATTAACTTGGACGTAACTGGAATAAGAAGTTATTTATAGTTTAATAAATTACTCAACTACTTTAATTTTTTTTTATTTGGATAACTTATAGAAAATAAATTATTTTAATTAGTGGAGCAATATAAATTTTATATTTAGACTTATGATTCACATAGATATTTAAATATATGATAGAACTTTACCAAAATAATCATTTTATGGAATCATATTGAAGTCAAATCGAATTTTTTTTTTGAATAAAACTTTTAAAATGACACTTATTTTAAAATGATTATATAGTAATTTATTATCAGTTACGTGTACTGTACGGGTTATATACTACTTTTAAATAGACATGTTTTATGCAATTTTGCATAATATTTAAATTTTATATAATATTTTCAATAAATTAATATAGGTAAAATTTAATACATATTGATTCCAATTTAATATATAAACATTATTTAATGTGCATTTTTAATTTACAAATATTTATGAATACCTTTTACCCGTGCATCGCACGAGATTCATACTAGTATGGTATAAAGTGGTCGAACATATTTTTAGTATTTGATAGATGTTTTTATGAGAAATAAATTAATCAATATATGATATAAAGTAAAATTAATACTTAATATTTGACGGCCCTTTCTATGGGAAATAAATTAATCAATGTATGGTATAAAGTGCAGAAATTTATTTTTAATATTTGATAGTCGTTTCTATAGGAAATGAATTAATTAATATATGGTATAAAGTAAATGAATGTATTTTGGTATTTGATGATTGTTTCTATGGATAATAATATGTCAATATACGGTATAAAGTGAGTGAATTTATTTTTTGTATTTGATGGTTGTTCCTGTGGGAAATAAATTAATCAGTATATGGTATAAAATAAACCTTTTTTTATGGTTATTTCAAAGGGAAATAAATTAATCAACATATTTTTAATGAGTTATTTGATCACTTTTTTGGTTGGAACTTGTTGAGAAATTAATCAATATGTGGCATATCTTTTTAAGATAAGGGGCTGGCTAATATATTGATTTTTAGGCGTGTGTCTCAATTTTTATTTCATTTCTTCATATGAAATTACCATAATAAAATTACAGTAACTCCGACAAAATAATATGAACGAATAATTTGATATAATGATATAAAAATGATCTAAAATAATAAATAATGTTTTAAATAATAAATCAATTTTTATCACTCATTTCAATGGAGGAAGAGAATAGCCCTAATCTCCCTCATCCACCGGTATTGTCTCTCCTTTTTCTTCTTAGGTTTGCCTTCCTCGGCGGAATCGGAGCTTCGACCAGTGGTCGTTTCCCTAAAGTAGCGCTCCTCCAAGTTGTTAAGATGGTGGTCGTTCTCAGCTTCAACAGCCTTCTTCCCAAATTCGCAGGGATGTTGGGGGGAGTGTGGGTCAAGGGGTGGGGTGAGGCTCAGGCGGCTTGTGGCGTTTCGCATCATGGTGGTCAGAGCAGAAGTTCCGTTCTGTTCTCCCCTCCCCCGTTCTCTGATTTTGGGTACTTGAAAACTATGGAGGTTGTACTCGACTAGTGGTGTTAGAAGGGTGGGGCTGCGCTGGTCTCGGCTAGTGGTGTTACCTGGGTGAGGGTGTGTTCGGTATTCCTCTAGCTGGGGACGGGTTGATCTCGGGTTTGGTTTCGGGCATGGTTTCAGCTTCACCTAGGCAGTTCGGCAGTTTCAATTTCAGTTTATGGACCTTTTGGATCTCTCCTTGAAGTCAACTGTTTATCTGTTGGTTCGGCTCGATCTTTCTATTGGGGAAGGGCTTGTTAGTTTAATCGTTGTGTTGTGAGGTTTTTGTTTTGTTCGATGTTTAGGTTTCTTCGATTGTTTAAGTGTATTTCTTTGGTTCTGTTCGTCCGAGTGGGAGCGAGTATTATCCTTTTGGGATCGTTTAGTCTCCTATTTGGGACTTAGTATTTTTTTGGTTTTGTTGTCGTCAGTGTTCTCCTGTCGTTGCTAGGTTAGGCTCTAGGCAATCTCCGGATATGTCTTCTCAGTCTTTTCAGCCTTTGGTTGTATCTTTCAGCTATTGGTTGGTTTCTGGTCCATTATTTTCAACTAACAATAATATAGAATTAAATAAAAATTACAAATATTATATATATTTTTATTGTATAAATAACTTGATAAATGCATAGTAATGTTAATCAAAATGCACATCATTTAAATTTTCCCAAAATTGAAATGCACATAAAAGAATACGCACTTGATAGACTACACAATAATGTTTGTACTAGATGCACATCTATGTATGTGCTTGCACTTTATCGAGTCCGATTCTTGCACTTTATCTAGACATGTATTTCGTACATTATATTTTTTAATAAAAAATAATACAAAATAATAATAAAACTAGTAGCATACTAAATATAATTTTAATACAAATAATAAGTTATTTCAACTATATAGGATAATTCAGTTGACAGACCGAATAAACAAAATAATTAATCTTGGTTTCAATTTAATTTGGTACAAAAGTTCATTCGATCAATATGCACAATACCGACCGACACCGTGCACCGTTTTGTTTGAATATTTGCACATTATTAGTTGATATATTGCACATTATATTTTGTTTATATAGAATATTACATTTCTTAATAAAAAAACATAATGATTTTTAAATAAAAAATATTATAACAATAAATATGTTTTTATAATACAAAAATTATTTATTTCTATTTTTCGACATTCTCTCGGTTAATTAAACCAATCGACAATGATCCAACCTATTAATAAATATGTAATTTTGTAAAAATTTAACGATTTTTATAATGTGCTCGTAAATTCACAATATCGTGCATATCATATATTGTTAATGTGCAATATATTGAACTTTTGATAAATTACAAAACCATCTCACTATTATAATACAATCTAATAAAAGTTCTGAAATTACACAAAAACTCTTTCAAATTATCTAATTTTCAGCACAAAGCAACAACACCCAAAAAATTGAAAAATTAAAAGAAAAATTCAGTCATTACACACCCACACATAAAATACATACACACCTTCGGCTGCGCAGGTCGCCTACCCCGTTGTTTGCCGTCTTATCCTGCCAGAGTCATTGTTGTCGTGGCCTCACAACCTGAAAACAGGTCTCAGTCACCGACTGTGGTCGTGAATGTCGGGTCCCGCCCTCCACCGACCACCCAATCGCCTGGTCGTCTTATTCGGCCAGAGTCGCCGCCGCCGTGGCCTCACAACCTAAAAACATGTCTGAGTCACCGACAAGGAGCTGTGGCCGTGAATGCCGGGCCTCGCCCGTTGCCGACCACTCCATCGCACGATCGTTTTATAATCCAACCCGAGTCGCCGCCACCGTGACATCACAGGATAGAAACAGGTCCTAGTCACCGGCAAGGAGCTGTTGTCGTGAATGTCGGACCCGTCGTGGCGCTCGACGGCATAATTATCGCATGAAACTGCGATTGTCTGGTTGGCAGAGGCAGCCGTGATTGATGGGCCCATCGTGGTGCTCGACGACATTGTTGCCGCGCCGGACAACAACGTCTAAGGTGGGTATTGCGGTGGCGGTTGGCTGGGTGAAGGCATTTGAGAGTTCTAGCTCTGACGGAGCTCCTATTGGCGACCGTCACGTGTGTGTGTGTGTGTATGTGTGTGTGTGTGCATATCGGTATTTCGTGTGTGAATGTGTGTGTGTGTGTGAGTGAGTGAGAGAGAGAGAGAGAGAGAGAGAGAGAGAGAGAGAGAGAGAGAGAGAGAGAGAGAGAATATGTGCGGTGATTAGGTGAGTGAGTCCCACGTGATATATGTGTATTGACCAACTTACCCTTTGTTATTGGTCAAATGCACATATTTGACCACAATATGATCAAATAATTATGAGATTGTCATTAATGATTGACCATAGTTTGACTTCATCATAACCACTGATATGATTGATCTAATGGTCCATACTTATTCTTATTTGAGTATATTTCAATTTTATTCATGTATGTTTCACTACTTTAACTTTTCGTCCTATTCGAATTGCGTTTTCAATTTTTGTCCCGTATGTTCGAAAAAAAGTTACAAATAGGTTCTTTTCATGCATAAGAGACGAAATTGTAACACTTTTTTTCAAAATATAAAGGACCTTTTTGTTGTGAAAATGACCTTTTTATAATATTTTGTCAAACATACGAGACGAAAATAAAAAAGTGCAATTCAAAGAGGATGAAAAGGCTAAAGTAGTGAAACATACATACTAAAATTGAAATTTATTCTATATATATTCTGATGGGTCTACTTCTGGATCTGAAGCGAACCGGTGGTAGTGAGCTCATATCTGTTCGAACCGTCTTCAAATCGCCTTCGAACCGCTACAAACACCTGCAAGAACTCAACACCGGAAGTGTTTCCGGTGAAGAGCCTCCGACGATCAAGTCAGTATGAGAGGGATGAGCTCTGCTCAGTAGGAGCAGCAGCTGAGAGATAATAAAGAGTGAAAGTTAGGGTTTGGAGTTACCTCAGCCCCTTTATATAGGAGTAAAACACTTACTTGAAGTACCCAAAATGCCCTGGCCGACTTACACGAAATGTCTGGAATACCCTGATCGGTTCGCATTCCATCCACCTCTTAGTCAGTATCCAAATTCCTTCTTATCCCTTGTAGATTCATCCTTATTCAGTGATTTTCTTGTGCTATGTTGAGGTATATGAGTCGCCGGAGACTTTAAAGTGTAAAGGGTCGACTTTGGGTGACACCAAGTCGACTTGGGACATACGTGGGCGCCTCAGGGATTACATTGCGCCCATTCGTCTTCTTAGTATTAGTCGCCTTCGCAAGTCGGCTTAAAGGAGTCGTCTTGGAACCGTCAGCTCTCTAAAGTCAGAAGCATGGGAGAGTGTTGGGATCAATGAAGATCTCATTATGCACAAATCACAAATCAATAGCAAAACGTAAACCTATGCGCAGCGGATCTAAAGGTTTGCGTAGAGAACTTACGGCTTAAAACTTATGGAGATCTGGCTGATCTTCTGGATGGTCGTACACAGCACACCAGTGAATTGGTGACTGCAAATCACGTCCTAGGATTGCACAAACAAGATCGGATCGAAAACCGGATCAAATGGGTGCAAAAATGGAAGAAGACAAGATGCAGTCCTGGGACCTTGCGACGGTGCTTGCGGGTGCGTGGGTGGTCATACGGCTGTGATCTCAGCGGCGTTGGAAAGCTCTCGTCGAGACGGTCGTCTTGGTATGCTGCACGTCTTTATCGAACCTCCGGTTAGTTCTGTATGACCAAAGATATTTCGTCTCACTTTACCCAAAGGTCTTCTACTGTATATCTCAAACACCTCTTAATCTTGTACCTGTGGAACAACAAGAAGAAGATAAAGCTCGAATGAGAACTGAGAGAGAGAAGAGAGGCGTGGGGCGTGATTTCCAAGATGTGGAAATCTCTTCTCTTCCCATGAGCTTAATGATATATATATAGAGCTACAGTAGGGATCCTTAGGAGATTAGGATTAAGGCTCTTTAATTAATTAAAATACTTGTGGACCAAGCCACTTATTTTAATTAATTAAATAATATTAAATAGGCCGCCAACATAATATTATTGCACTCCCTTTTCCTAGCCCAATTTACAATTGAGACTCCTATAATAATTACTCGATTTATCTCCCCATGTTTAAGATATAATGTCCACTAATTAATTCGATTACTGATAATCAAGAATTAATTAATTTTTTATTATTTCACCGGAGCTACCGCTCGTTCATTACATTATTACTATGCCGAAATTTAATCCACCTGCAGGGTTTAGCATAATAATCTTTCATGAACTCACTCCGGGGACATCATCAAACTAACGCACATGGTGACCGTAAATATCCTAACAGCACATCCTACATGTAGCAATATTACCCAAGACAGCGGGTCTATTGGCCCAGTTCACTAAGTCTCACCCATGTGAATCAAAGTAATAAATACTACACATATATGTCTGTTTAATATCTTACGGGTTACGAGTATGCAGTAATTAACCGAGGCCTAGTTCGTTTACGACGATCAGTAACGAACTGCTCCTCTCTGGGATCCTGTTCAATACATAAATGTACTAGTGCAACTAATCAGTCATGACAAACTATACAGTTGACACTACAACCGTTCGCGATGGGGTGTTCATGTCCATTTGGGTCTTATTCTTGTTTCGCGAGTAACTGATAACATGATCTTCGGTTCGCCCGATGACGACACACACTATCTAATGCAAAACAACAGAACGTAGAACTTGTTTAATCTAACATGTTTCTTATTCATAAAGGGTAAAAGTGTAATATCATCCAAAGTCAAGCTTTTAGTATATAACACTAACAGAGAGAAGTCATTTTTTCAGAAGACGACTTGTCGAGTTGACTTGCGGCTACTATATTGCAGGTTCGGTGTCAGGTCGAGCGATCCATACTTAAGTCGGTATTCTGCAATATGGTTATATCACATTCGGTTGTAGGAGGTTCCCCTCTTTGGCCGACTTTACCAAAGTCGATTTGTCAATGGTCGTCATTGGTGGTCATGAGGTCGAGTAACTAGCACTTGAACCGTTATATGATAATATGGTTATATCATATTCCAAGATAATATAATATTTCAATAGATTAGAGCTAACTTTAAAAGACACTTAATGGTAGAAAGTGCATAAAAAATGGAGATAACTTTCAACTTTATACTAGTTTTTAACCCGTGCATTTGCACGGAAAACAATATAATAGAACAAAACATAATAAGAAGATATAAACAATACTAAAAATCATAATATAATCATTGGAAAAATGTTCTAAATAAGAATAACTAAATATTGTTAAACAATATTTTATATACAACGTTTGTGGTTTTTCTATCAACAGAATCTCCATCACTACAAATCAATGTCTTCAAATTAAGACATATAATGGTTTTATTTTTTTAAATTATTATTGTATTTTGTACTATAGATCAAATAGGAAACTTAAAAAAGAAAATACTAAAAAAATACCAACAAAATATTACAAAATAAATAATTGTATTTGGTTGATATATAATGATATGTGCGAAATATTTAAGACATTTGAAGAAAATAGCAATTTTTAGGCCATAAAGAAATATATTGATTGAATGATAAAAAAAGCCCAAATTAGAAGTCCACTTAATTTTTTAGGGTAGCCAAAATCAAATATAAAACAGGTCAATGATAACATGACTATGAATAGAGATAAACTCCTTGAGTGATGTAAGCCAATTTTTTGTTTGATGTCGGCGCTTCTTTCGTTATTCTCTTTGTCTAAAACCCTAATTCTTAAAATCTTACGACAAACTCGGCGAGATTCAATACAAAACAAATGTTTTACCAGAAATTTTCTCCTAGTAAAGGCTTAAAAAAATCAAAAAAAAAAAATCGCGAAATGTTGTTTTGTGGCCAACAGTATTGATCAAAAAATAAATATTCGTCTCGATTTATTAATATGTGTTGCTAAATCTTAACAGGTCGGTCAAAATCGGGCGATAATATTACAAATCTATGAAGAGCTGAAATATTTTTTGTTAAACACATTTTTTATTTTTTATTATTTTCAATGATCTGTGTCGTTTTTCAAAATTCTTTTTGAATAAGCTTCAAAGATATATCATATTTTATACATAATTCGAAATTATTTAGATGTTTTTCGAAATCGTATTTCAAAGAGAACATGACATTGGTCGAACATTTTCAAACTTTTATGTATTTTGTTCAGGTTTTGAAAAATAGGTAAGTTTCTAACAGATCTGTTCAGCTCTACTAACAAATATATAGGTAAGTTTATAACATATCTGTTCATTTCTAATTTATAACATACATATGTAACTTATATGTATTTTGTTAGATTTTGAACACTAAATAGTTCAATTCTTTATCGTCTTTCTCATCATATCAGTAAGTGAAGTTTTACTAACACTTGTTCAAAATCGCTTTTCGAAGTTGTTCAAAGTCTTTTGCTGAAGTTTTTCAAAGTTTTTAGTATTTTGTTCAAAATTTAGAAATATTAGGTAAGTTTATAGAAATCTGTTTAGATATATTTATCGCATATTAGGAATTTCTTGTTTAATGTTTAAAAGAATCTGTAGGAATTTTTGTTTTAAAACTTTTACGCAAACGATTTTAATATAAAGGCAGATGTTTTGGTAAAAGTTGAATGTGTTAATAGGGAAATCAAATTATTTTCTTTTTCTA
Organism: Striga hermonthica; assembly: GCA_902706635.1. NCBI lineage: Eukaryota > Viridiplantae > Streptophyta > Magnoliopsida > Lamiales > Orobanchaceae > Striga > Striga hermonthica. Next base: position 9,441,513 of record CACSLK010027831.1, read on the forward strand.
TATTGTATAGTGTCCAATAATGTTCCACAAAATTTGTTGTGTTTTTAATTTTGATTTTTTTTTTTTCATATGGATTTGACTTTTTTTTTTGTTGATTATTAATTATGCTTGATATTTCTATATTATACAAACAATCTGCCATTACAGACAATGTCATTACATACAATGCCTTGTCAATCCTCATTCTTTGACTTTGCCAATTTCCATTTAATATGACTTTTCTATTGCTGAAAGTATGGATTTTAATGCATTAAAATATTGATGTTTTAGATATATTTTGATGCTATAATCATGCAGAAATTTGTCCCGCCACCTTTTTCTTAAACAGGAATTGTTTAATGAAAATTAATCATATTTATATTTATAATTGTGAAATAATATTTTTTTTCATGACCAACAATTCTTTTTAATGAAAAATATGAGACAATTTATTCAACACACTTTTTAATTTATAAAACAGAATGTTGATTGCGATAATCAAATCTGCAGAAATCATGCATTTTATTGAATAGTAGTAATATAAAATATTTTATCATTACTACCAAATGGAAAGTCAAAGATAGTTAATTTTGCACTATTAATTATGATCATATGATTTTTCTTATACATATGTTTTTTCAGTGAACTTTTTAAATGATAATATTGACAATATAGACTTTGCTATAATAATTATATAGGCTGTTAATTTATTTATTTACTTCATTAATTTTTTTAATTCATCTTATTATGCGTATAGTCTAACTTTATAAATTATATGTCATTTAAATGTATCTATACTACGAATCTATAAGGTTTTACCATTTGGGGGAGTTAAATTTTTATTTTAATTATGAAACTAATCTTTCTTATCATTTTGCAGCTATATGTTTGATGGAGTATGGTTGAAAATTAAATTATTAAAAAAAAAGAATTTCATTATTTATATTGTTATGTAACATGATTTGTATTATAATGTTTGTATTTATTACATTTATTAATATTTTTTAACTTTAATTGTTTATTCAATTCATAATGGAATAGAAAATAGTAATATATAGTTTATGCACAACAATAATAATTGTCATGTTTATATATACTAGTATTTATCCTGTGCACATGCACAAAGAAAAATAAAAATATATATTACATGTATTATACAATATATAAAATTTTATATTAGATAATTGATGTATTACATTTTAAATTTTGACTACATGCAAATGTGTAATGTAAATATAATTTATTTAACTTACATATGAATATTTATATTGATGCCATAAATTTTAATTGCTAATATAATTTAGTAATTTAGAGAGAACATTCAATTAATTAGTTAGAAAAGTATTACAATTATTTTTATCATTGTTATAACATTTTTCATGTGATTTTAAGGTGTTTAATTATGACCCTCATGCCAATTAACTAATATTAGATAAAAATCACTTAAACGACAAAAATATTTTATTTTAGAAAAAATATTTTAAAGAAAAAAATTACAATACAATTTTTTATAAGTATGTAACTTCCACATACTATTTAATGTAAAGTTGTAATCAATTAGTATTAGTAGTGAATAAATTAGTTTAAAATTATTATAACACTTTATTAATGTAAAATGTAACGGTTTTACATTAACTGAAAAAATGAGCGGGAAAATGAATATAGGTTTTATTAATTAGGTTTTATTAAATGCTATATGCCAGCAATTATATATATATAGATAAATGAAAATAAGAAACATAAATGTGGAATTAACTAAAAGAAATATTTTTAATTTAGCCATTAACTAATTAGGCTTAACTAAAAGAAACCTTCTTAAATGTGGAATTAGTGAGTAATTAATTAAAAATATGTAACTCCTTTTGGAGGGAAAGTGAAAATAATTTTATTAAATGTTTTATTAAATGAGATTAGTTAGTAAATATATATATAGATTAAAATATAAGGCTGAGAGCATTAACAATTTTGTTTTGCATTTATGGTTTTACAAGGTTTTTGGCATTTAAATAAAAACTCCATTGGGTTGGCTTAATTTTGTCACTCTGAAATATTTTACGAAAGGAATTTTGGAATTTCAGTGTGAGAGCTTTTTTTTTTTTTTTT
>CACSLK010027831.1:9443611-9459666 GCA_902706635.1 Striga hermonthica
TTTTTTTTTTTTTTTTTAAAGGATCGCTATTAGTTTTTTACATGCTCAACTAACAAGAAACGGTATTATTAGAATTGACCCCATGCTTCTTGCCCCTACAAGTGCTCCTTTACCATTAAGCTCAATTGATTTACAAAAGTTGCTACTATTAGAAACTTGGGTAATTTGGGAGCATAAATTAAAATTTGGGAGTACCTTGGGTGCCATCCAACCCTAAACTCCAACATATGCAATCAGATGATTATCACAAGAATTCACCATCTGTTCACTGAGAAGGATGCGACATCCATTCTGAATATCAAAGACTTAGACCCCTCAAAACCTGATAGACTGATCTGGGCACATGGGATTTGTTAGTGTTATATACTGAAAGTTTGGATTTAGATGATATTACACTTTTACCCTTTATGAATGAGAAACATGTTAGATTAAACAAGTTCTACGTTCTGTTGTTATGCATTAAATAGTGTGGGTCGTCATTGGGCGAACCGAAGATCATGCTATCAGTTACTCGCAAGACAAGAATAAGTGGTTCACAACCCAGATGGACATGAACACCCCATCGCGAACGGTTGTACTGTCAACTTTACAGTTTGTCTTGACTGATTAGTTGCACTAGTACATTTATGTATTGAATAGGATCCCAGAGAGGAGCAGTTCGTTTTATACTGATCGTCTTAAACGAACTAGGCCTCGATTAATACCTTTGTACTCATAACCCGTAAGATATTAAACAAACATATATGTGTAGTATTTATTACTTTGATTCACATGGGTGAGACTTAGTGAACTGGGCCAATAGACCCGCTGTCTTGGGTAATATTGCTACATATAGGATGTGCTGTTAGGATATTTACGGTCACAATGTGCGTTAGTTTGATGATGTCCCCGGAGTGAGTTCATAAGGATTATTATGTTAAACCCTGCAGGTAGATTAAATTCCGGCATAGTAATAATGTGATGAACGAACGCTAGCTTCGGTAAAATAATAATAAATTAATTAATTCTTGATTGTGAGTAATTGAATTAATTAATGGACATTATATCTTAAACATGGGAAGATAAATCGAGTAATTATTATTGGAGTCTCAATTGTAAATTGGGCTAGGAAAAGGGAGTGCAATAATATTATGTTGGTGGCCCATTTAATATTATTTAATTAATTAAAATAAGTGGCTTGGTCCACAAGTATTTTAATTAATTAAGGAGCCTTAATCCTAATCTCCTAAGAATCCCTACTGTAGCTCTATATATACATCATTAAGCTCATGGGAAGAGAAAAGAATTCCACATGTCGGAAATTACGCCCCACGCCTCTCTTCTCTCTCTCTCAGTTTCCATTCGAGCTTTATCTTCTTCTTGTTGTCCCACCGGTACAAGATTAAGAGGTGTTTGAGATATACAGTAAAAGACCTTAGCGTAAAGTGAGACGAAATATATTTGGTCGTACAGAACTAAACGGAGGTCCGATCAAGATGTGCAGTATACCCAGACGACCGTCTCGACGAGAGCTTTCCAACGCCGCCATGATCTCCGCCGAACGACGCCACACGTTCCCTCACGCACCGCTGGAGTGTCCCAAGACTGAAACTTGTCTTCTTCCGTTTTTGCACTCGTTTGATCTGGGTTTCAATCCGATCTTGTTCATGCAATCTTAGGACGCAATTTGCAGTTAACAATTCATTGGTGTGCTGTGTACGGCCATCCAGAAGATCAGCCAGATCGCCATAAATTTTAAGTCGTAAGTTCTCTACGCAAACCTTTAGATCCGCTGCGCATAGGTTTACGTTTTGCTATTGAATTCGTGATTTGTGCATAACGAGATCTTCATTGATCCCAATAAATGGTACCAGAGCTTGGTTTAATTCGTTGTGTACAAGTTTGAATTTTTACGGCTTTATTTGTCAAGATGTGTTCAAAAGCAGCCATATATTGGATTATATTCGAATAACTCGGTTTTGCAGGAATTAGTTTAATCCATTATTATGACCGATTATGTGCTCGATGAATGTTGATGAATGTGATGAATGGTTTTAAATTTGTTTTTAAAGCCTCGGACATGTCGAGGAATTTGATGTATGAATGTTTGTAATAATTATTCGCCCGGGGGTTGACCGGATAGATTTAATTATTTTGTTTAGAAAACATGTACATCCATTCGTTGGATCTAAGATCGGATTATGTAATTTTGTAAATTATATTTTTCGTGTTGTGATCGTGGATTTATTGTCGGGAGATCACAAGAGGTCAACGAGCCTCGAAAAACCAACCAGGACGAAGCCCGGAGGCGCGCACGGACACGCGCGAGAAAAAAAATATATTATTTTCCGACCACCGACAGCGGTGGCCGGCGGCTGGGCGGCGGCGACGGCGGGCTGATGGCGGTGGAGAGGTTTACTTGGTGTCCAAGCAGTACAAGATCTACAAGGATTCTACTGCAGTGGGAGTTCCAGTTGAACAGGGAAAGAATATACAAAGTTTCCTTGTTTATGGGAACTCAATATTTAATGGCCATAATAGTGGATTTATTTATTTATTTATTTAAAATCATTATGCCATTAATTATTTATTTATTTATTTATGCATATTAATTAATTATTGTACTTGCATGGGATTAATTTAGAGTTGCATATTTAATTATGCATGTTAATTAATTATTGCATTTACATAGGATTAATTTAGAATTGTATAAATATTTAAATAAGTAAAAATCCTCATTTAAATTATACTATGTTTGAGAAGTGATTTTAAATTAAAGTTAATTGTAAAATTTCTAAGGCCTCCATTTCTAATTTGCCGGTAAATCAATTAACTGCGGTTATGGGCTCCTCCTCGGGTGACATCGCTAAAATTAATTATAGGAAATTACCAGGACGAATTTCTAATTAGATGATTAGAGGGAGTCTTATGAGAGAGTACGGGCTTCCCTCGAATGACGTATAATCGAATTTGTATGAACTCAGGATTGAGAAATGAGATTCACTTAGAATGCGATTTATTTATAACTCCCCTCGGGGTCCCTGAATTTATTGCATGGCCAAATGGAGACCGACTATTAATTTCGTTCGTCATGAATTTGGTTTTGACTTATGGAAATTAATGGGCCTTTGAAAGCCCTTCTCTTGCGAATGTTGAGTTGTGTAGAGTTGCCCTCGCATCATGCATTAACTCTCGGTGTTTTGAGACGTCGGTGAATTTAAGTTAATATTGTTTTGAGGATATCAATATTAGCAGTTAAATTCAAATGTGTTTAATCTGTAAAATTATTTTCGTGTTTCTCAGATACTCATCATGTCGTTCAATCCGTTATCTGTCATTCTAAAAGAAAATCAACTTACTGGTCCTAATTACATTGATTGGAAGAGGAACTTAGACATTGTGTTGACTGCTGAGGGTTATAAGTTTGCGATTACTGAGGCTTGCCCGGCAGAGCCCGCGGCTGATGCTCCTGAGCAGGAGAAAGGGGAGTATGCCCGGTGAAAAAAGGCTGATGAGATAGCGAAGTGTTACATTCTGAAATCTATGTCAAATGTTCTTCAACATCAGCATCAGTCTATGAACACTGCGGCAGATATACTTCTCAATCTCAGGAATCTGTTCGGACACCACTCTAGGGCTGCTAGGCAAGAGGCCATGAGTGCTTTGATGACTACGCGCATGACAGAGAGCACACCCGTAAGGGAGCATGCTCTCAAGGTTATGGCGCTACTCAAGGAGCTCGAGGTTATGGGAGGTTTTATCGATGGGGAAACCCAGGTTGATATCATGCTCTAATCTCTGCCGAAGAGTTTTGATCAGTTCCGGTTGAACTACAACATGCACAAGATGCATATGGCTCTTCCAGAACTGTTTGCAGAGCTTCAGTCGGCGGAGGCCTTATTCACTCAGGTGCCTCACGCACTGGTTGCCGAGCAGGCTGGACCTTTCAGGCCTCACAAGAGCAGGAAAAGAAAGAAGTCTGCAGGAAAGGCAAAGGTGCAGGATGCCCCGATGGTACAACGACTGCCCCCTCAGTCTGTGGCAAAGAAGTCGAAAGGTAGATGCCACAAGTGCAACATTTCAGGACACTGGAAGGTCGACTGCCCTCTCCTCAAGAAAGGTAACTCTCTCGTTAATGCCGTATAAACATGTTTAGCGGTTGTATCTACCAGAACCTGGTGTGTAGATACTGGAGCCACTGATCATGTCTGCAATTCATTGCAGGGGTTCCAGGAAACCAGTCGGATTACGGAGGGTGAGATCACCGTCTACATGGGCGATGCTACGAAAGTGGCAGCTGTTGCAGTGGGAGACGTTACTTTATCTTTTGATAGTAGTATTTTGGTTTTCAGACATTGCCTTTATGTTCCTAGTTTTAGAAAGAATCTTGTTTCAGTTTCTAAACTTGTTTCAGATGGATTTTCGTTTACGTTTGATGAAATGGTTGTTATTCATTATGGAAAGCGTTTCATTTGTTCTGGTTCATTAGTTTGCAATTTATATGTTCTCAAACCAAACTCTCCCACACAGCAACAAACTTAATTGAATAATGTCACGACTAAATCTAATAAGAGGAAGGAATCTTCGAGTATGAATCAAGCATATCTTTGGCACCTTAGACTTGGGCACATAAACCTAAGGAGAATTCAAAAGTTAGTGGCCAGTGGACTTCTCGGTCCATTGGAAGAGCACTATCCAACTTGCGAATCATGCCTAGAAGGTAAGATGGCCAAGAGGCCGTTTACGGCAAAGGGGTATAAGAGCCAAGAAGTGCTAGGATTGATTCATTCTGATTTGTGTGGTCCTATGTCGATCCAGGCTAGAGGAGGTTTCGAGTACTTCGTCTCTTTTATAGATGATTACTCGAGATTTGGGTACATTTTAACTGTTGCACCGCAAGTCCGAATGCTTTGAAAAATTCAAGGAGTATCGGGCAGTTGTGGAGAAGCTACATGGTAAACGTATCAAGTCGCTTCGTTCTGATCGAGGTGGTGAATACCTCTTTGGAGAGTTCAACACATATTTATCAGAAGCTGGGATTGAATCCCAATTGACTGCACCCGACACGCCCCAGTAGAATGGGGTTGCAGAACGAAGAAATAAGACTCTTATGGAAATGGTCAGGTCAATGATGAGTTATTCAAAGTTACCAGATTCGTTCTGGGGATTGGCTTTAGAAACAGCTGTGTATATTCTGAACATGGTTCCTTCAAAGTCGGTAGAAACTACTCTTTATGAGATGTGGAAAGGGCGCAAGCCCAGTTTCTCACAGTTTCGAGTATGGGGTAGTCCTGCACACGTGTTAGTGCAGGAAGCTGGTGAGTTGGAAAAACGTTCGGAAGCACGAGTGTTTGTAGGTTATCCCAAGGGAACGAAAGGTGGATTATTTTATAGTTCTGAGGATCAGAAGGTGATCGTTAGCACGAACGCTAGATTCTTGGAAGAAGACTATATTATGAATCACAAGCCCGCGAGTAGACTAGTCTTAGAGGAGTTGAGGGGTGAAGTCGAAAATTCCCCACCGAGTGCGCAAGTAGATACATCACATAATACTGCAACACGACACACTGAGAGTGTACCAGTGCAGACAGTACCTCGTCGTAGTGGGAGGGTTTCTCAATTACCCGACTGATGGATAGGTCTTGGAGAGTCTAAGGGCTCAGTTCCAGGAAACCTAGAATCGGACCCAAGAACCTACAACAAGACACTCCAAGATAAAGATGCAGAATCATGGAATGTTGCAATGAATGCTGAAATGGGGTCAATGGACTCTAATCAGGTCTGGGATCTTGTAGAACCACCCAATGGGGTACAACCGATTGGATGTAAGTGGATTTACAAGAGAAAGAGTGGATCGAATGGAGAGTGCAAACCTTCAAAGCTAGGCTTGTTGCGAATGGTTATACACAGATTGAGGGTATAGACTATGATGAGACCTTTTCGCCAGTAGCTATGCTTAAGTCCATTCGGATTCTCTTGGCTGTAGCCACTCATATGGATTATGAGGTATGGCAGATGGATGTTAAGACGACTTTCCTTAACGGAAACCTTCAGGAGGACATCTATATGCAACAACCAGAGGGATTCATTGCAAAAGGACGTGAACATCTAGTGTGTAAGCTTAATCGGTCCATTTATGGATTGAAGCAAGCTTCGATATCTTGGAATATTCGGTTCGATGAGGTGATCCAGTCGTACGGGTTCACTCAGTGTCCGGATGAACACTATGTGTACAAGAAAATCAGTGGGATCATGGTGGCGTTTCTTGTGTTGTACGTGGATGACATACTTCTTATTGGATACAGTAAGAAGGAGTTGTCAGACGTAAAGGTGTGGTTGTCTAAGAAGTTTGATATGAAGGATTTAGGAGAAGCAGGACACATTCTTGGTATTAGGGTCGTACGAGATCGTAAGAAGAGAATGTTGTGCTTATCCCAGTCATCATACATAGATACTGTCTTGGCTAGGTTCAGCATGCAGGATTCCAAGAAAGGTACCTTGCCTTTCAGGAAAGGAATCCCTCTCTCTAAGGAGATATCTCCTAAGACGCCTCAAGAGATTGAGGACATGAAGACAGTTCCTTATGCATCGGCAATAGGAATTCTTATGTATGCTATACTTTGTACCAGACCAGATATCAGCTACGCCGTTGGCTTAGTAGCTAGATATCAAAGTAATCCGGGTAGGGAACTTTGGTCTGCGGTGAAGTATATACTCAAGTACGTGAGAAAGACTAAGGAGTACATGTTAGTTTACCGTGCAGACAGCTTGTTACCTCTAGGTTACAGTGATTCTAATTTACAGTCAGATAAGGACGAGAGTAAGTCGACCTCTGGTTATGTGTTTACCTTGAGAGGTGGAGCCATTTCATGGATGAGTGCTAAGTAGAAATGCGTGGCATACTTCACCATGGAAGCCGAGTACATAGCAGCCTCAAAGGCAGCGAAAGAGGCAGTTTGGCTCAGAAACTTCTTGGTGGACTTAGAGGTGATTCCGAGTTTGTCACGTGGTATCACCGTGTACTGTGATAACAGTGGAGCAGTAGCAAACTCAAGGGAACCACGAGCCCACAGAGCAAGTAAACACATAGAGCGCAAGTACCATCTGATCCGAGAGATAGTTGGTAGAGGAGACGTTGATGTTGCCAAGATTGCATCTGAGGACAACCTAGCTGATCCTTTCACGAAGAGTTTGCCGGAGAAGGTCTTCGTCAAACACGTGACAGGAATGGGAGTCAAGTGCATGGCAATAGGATCGACATAGGTTATTTAGTATAACGGATATACTTGTAAAAATGTAAGCTTTAAGTATAAGTGGGAGATTGTTAGTGTTATATACTAAAAGCTTGGCTTTAGATGATATTACACTTTTACCCTTTATGAATGAGAAACATGTTAGTAAACAAGTTCTACGTTCTGTTGTTTTGCATTAGATAGTGTGGGTCGTCATCGGGCGAACCAAAGATCATGCTATCAGTTACTCGCAAAACAAGAATAAGTGGTTCACAACCCAGATAGACATGAGCACTCCATCGCGAACGGTTGTAGTGTCAACTGTACAGTTTGTCTTGACTGATTAGTTGCACTAGTACATTTATGTATTGAACAGGACCCCAGAGAGGAGCAGTTCGTTTTATACTGATCATCGTAAACGAACTAGGCCTCGGCTAATTACTGCGTACTCTTAACCCATAAGATATTAAACAGACATATATGTGTAGTATTTATTACTTTGATTCACATGGGTGAGGCTTAGTGAACTGGACCAATAGAGCCGCTATCTTGGGTAATATTGTAACGCCCCGTATTTTATTAATAAAGGAAAATACTAGCTTTTAGTTTAAAGTTAGCCTTTGTTAATAAATAATCATGTTTATGTTCAAGCTCAGGTTAATCAGTCAGTTATATTCCATGTTCGACTATTAGTCGATAAATTATTTGGTTAATTTTTCAGTAAACCGGATAAGTTTCCAGATTTAATTCCGATTCGTTTGATTAATTAATGAGTCCAGAATTAATTATTCAATCAGCGGTATTCCGTCATGTTAATCATGTTTTTAGTTCCGAGAATAATAATATGTTCGAATATTATTTTCGAAATTAATTATTTCAGTCATTTCAGTCGAGATTACCGAAAATTATTTTCGACGTTCCGTTTACGTTCGGAATAATTTTGGTAATTAAGAATTATATTTAATTAAATAATTGAACATGATTAAGTTATTAATTAACAATTAATCACAAGATTAGTCATTAAAAACCGTACGGAATTTTCTATCTATTTTCCAAAGCCGTACGGTAAGTGAGGTATGCTAGTGGTTTTTTTTTTTAAAATAAACATCCCAGCTTGGGATGGGGGGTTGAGGCTACACCCCCGACCTGTGAATATAATGGCCCAGCTAGGGCTAAAGAAGTCAAGGGACTACATCCGAGTCGGAAATACATAGAGCAACATCAAAAGCAGAAAAACTAAAAAATAAAATAAAAATAAAAATAAAATAAAATACAAGGAACACAAAATAACCACTGAGGGTCTAAACTCAACCCTCATACATGTCGACCTGGTCAGAGTGACCAGGCATGGAGTCCAAAATGTCAAATCTAGTCAGGGGCAGGAGGTGGCGGTCGACCGAATCTGAAGGATGGATACTCTAACTGGTCCATCCGAATGAGCGTCCGAAGCCAGAGAGGGATGTCCTCAGGAAGAAGAGTGCGTCTCTGGGGTATACATGCTCCCGTGCTAGCAAGGAAATCAGCAGGCCGGTTCCCCTCCCGGAATATGTGTGAGACCTGGTACTGGATCGAGCGGAGGGTGTCTCTGATACGCATAAGAGGGTGCTGTATCTGCCATGAGCCCTGGTGGCCTGATGTCAAAAGTGTGATGACAGCCGCAACATCCATCTCTATCCAAACGTGAGAGGAGATCGAGGCGGCAATCTCAAGGCCAATCTGGAGCGCCTGAATCTCTGCATCATAACTCGAGGAGGCCCGGAGTGGCCCATGAAAGGCGGAGATGAGAGCCCCCTCATGATCCCTAATCAGGCCCCCTCCTCCAGCATCTCCGGTGTGTCTGTCAAAAGCGCCATCAGTGTTTAGCTTAACCCAAGGGGCTTTGGGTTTCAGCCAAACAACGGTCCTGGGTCGTGAATGCTGGACAGGTGAAGGAGGTGGTGGCCTCAAACGATGGGGCGGTGTACACCCTGTCCAGTCTCTCGTCGTGAGTCTACCCAGGGCAGTGAGGAGAGAGAGGTGTCTGTCAACCTGCAAAATAATGTGAGCACAAGAAAATATAATATCTCTATGCTTCGCATTATTCCTTTCTGTCCAGGTGGCCCAAAGGATCAGACAAGGAATAAGGAAGCCCACGTGTCTACTGTGTGTGCGGTGAGCGAAAAAACTCAGAAGGCTCAAAAAACTGTCTGTAGTGGGTAGGGGTACATGAGTATATCTGGCATAGTGCTCCCACACTCTCCTCACAGTCTCACTCTCAAGGAAAAGATGGGTGAAAGTCTCGATCTCAAAAGTACCGGTCTTAGCACAACAATGGCAGCGGGAGGGGAAGGAAAACCCTCTCGCCTGCATCACAGTGTCAATGGGAATACGTCGTAAGAGAAGGCGCCACAAAAAAAGGGAAATGGTCGGGGTGAGAAGGTCGGTCCATATGGCCCCGAAGAGGCGGTTTGGCCGGTTACCCAGCCTCACTTCTCCCCAGGCTGATGACGTAGAGAATGCACCGGAAGATGTAAGTCTCCACCTCATGCCATCTAAACCTCCCTCCATGATGGGAATCTGTCGGATCTGGTCAATCTCTAGACTACTAAAACCCCCACCCTCACCAAGAATATCCTCCATCTTATCTCTATCCCAAAATCCTCTCGTCCAAAGGTCCTTCACCTGCATGAAAGGCAGGTGAGTGACTGGCCTAGTACTCGAGAAAGGGGCCTCGCCGGACCACCACTCGTCCCAGAAACTAACCTCCCCAGAACCCAAGGTCCAAAATATGTGTTTCTGAGCACGTCTGCCAACAGTGGTGAGACGTCTCCACTGTCGACTATCCCGAGGGGTGGCTATCACTCTGCAAGGATGAGCAGCACCACCAGGGCAATATTTCCTCAGGAGGTATTGGGCCCAAAGGGACTTGCCCTCCCTAAGGCGCCACCACATCCTGTAGGAAAACGCAGTAACCATATCAGAGAAACGCCTAACCCCGAGCCCACCCTCAGAGTGGGGACGAAAGATGGAGTCCCACTTCACCTAGTGGGTCTGCCGCCGACCTCGCGGTCCCTCGCCATAACTCCAAAAATAGCGAGCTAAGATCTGATCTAACTCATGAATCGTAGACTGGTGGGGGTCAAGCACCGCGAGAAGGTGAAGAGGAAGGGCACAGAGAGTGCTCTTGATCAGAGCAAGTCGGCCTCCGAATGATAAGTGTCTATGAGACCAGCCAGAAATCCGGTCAATCATCCTCTGACGGACGCCAATAAAAAGCTCATGAGAAAGATGGCCTTTGTACAAGGGGGCCCCAAGGTAAGGGATGGGTAAGTCCCCACGAGCAAATCCAGTACGCTCGTGAATCTGGTGAGCCCAACGGTCCGCAACGTGGTGGTCCATGATAAATGAACTCTTGCTAACACTGACTAGCTGACCAGATGTCTCACTGTAGTGGTCCAAAAGACTCATGAGAGCAACTAGCCCATTATCATTCGCACGGGTGAAAATGATAATGTCATCCGCGTAAGAAAGGTGAGAAATAGGAGGCCACAGCCACGCGTGCTGTAGGTCATCCTCGGAAAATCGCGAATGAAGCAGTCGAGGCAGCGAGAGAGATAGTCAGCCACAAGAACAAAAAGGGAGGGGGATAAGGGGTCCCCTTGACGCAGGCCGCGGGTAGAAGGAAAAAAGGTCGTGGGGCTACCATTAATCAAAACGGAGAATGTGCAGTGTTCCACACACGCCTCCACAAAGCTAATCCAACGGTTAGGGAATCCCATCCGAGACAATACCTCTCTGAGAAACGACCACTCGACCCTATCATATGCTTTGGCCATGTCTAGCTTCAGCACGAGGTTCGGGGTTCGTGTTCGATTCGCATGAGAGATGTCGTGTATCATCTCCTGAGCCAGTAGGATATTATCACTAATGACTCGATCCTTGATGAATCCACTCTGATTCGGAGAGACAAGGTGGGGGAGGAGGGGGGCGAGACGACTGTTGAGGATTCTAGAGATAATCTTGTTAGTCACGTTGCATAAGCTGATAGGTCTATAGTCAGACCAAGTGCTAGGTCCCGATCTCTTCGGGATCAAAATGATGGAGGTTGCCGTGAAAGACTCTGGCATCTGGTGGCCAGAGAAGAAATCCCTCACAGCTTCCTCTACGTCAGTACCCACAATCTCCCAACAAGACTGGAAGAAGAGGGACGAAAAGACATCCGGCCCGGAGACGCTGTTGGGATCAATCCCAAACACAGCCTCCCTGACTTCCTCCTTACTCGGGAGGTCGCAGAGGTCAACAAGGTCGATCGACTGCGGAATGGTCGGAAAGAGGGCTGGGTCGGGGTGCGTAAGCAAATCCCGCTCAGAGGAAAAGAGAGAGAGAAAGTAAGCCCTAGCCGACTCCCGTATCTGGGACTCCTGGGTCACGGATGACCCGTTATCCTTGACACTATGGATATACAACTTGACTCGCTTCTGCCTCACGAATCCCTGGAAGAACTTGGTATTACGCTCCCCCTCAGCCACCCAACGCACAGCAGCCTTCTGCTTCCAGAAATCTTCCTCCATGAGGAGGCGCAACTGGTACTCAGCATGGCAGCGGCGCATCGCGGACCTATTCTCTGGCGAAGAATCCAAATCATAGGTCCGTTCTGCCTCCGCATACGCAGTCTGAGCTGCAATAAGGCGCTGAGAAATGTCACCAAAAATCGTCCAATTCCACTGCTTCAACACGCAGCGGAGTCTCTTGAGCTTCTCCTCCAGGTTGCGCATCCCATAGAGGTGCGTAGCCTGCTGCCAGGAGGCTCTAACTGTATCGTAGAAAGAATGGTGGCGGACCCACATGTTATGAAAACGAAAGGACGCTCGCCGAGGGGTAGTAGAGAACCGACAACGAATCAGAAGGGGGCATGGTCGGATCCAATTCGAGGAAGGTGCGTCACAACCGTGGTCGCAAACACCCTCGTCCACGCCTCTGAGTAGAGAGCGCGGTCGAGCCTCTCCTTGACTCCGTTCCTCTCCCATGTAAAGGGAGCCCCTTCATAACCAGCGTCGATGAGCTCACAATCTGAAACAACATGCGAGAAATCTAGGATCTCCGCAGAGCGGTCCGAAACACCACCAATGCGTTCCTCGGGATGCAAGAATATGTTGAAATCACCGCTAATCATCCACGGTAATCCCTCCATACTCTCAGCAATCTCATGCATGGTGTCCCAGAGGTCATAACGACCGACCCTCGCACAGCTGGCGTAAACCAAAGTGTGGAAGATCGGCTCTGGAAGGTGGGCGGCAGTGAGCTTCACGTGCAAGACTTGATCAGTATCTCGAAGGATCTGACAAGTAAAGTCACGCGAATGAAAAAACCAAATCTTGTTAGAGGTGTTACCCATCCCGGCATGAAAACCAAGGTGGCGCGAGTATACGTCAAAAGAAGGGTCACGAGTCATAGGCTCTAAAAAAGCCGCAAAGTCAAGGTTATGCTCACGAGTGAGAGATCTAACATGAGCAAGGGAGGTCCTATTAGCCAGACCACGGGCATTCCATGTAAGCGATGTGACTGACATGTCAAACGTCAGTGGGACCGCCTAACTGGAGCTGTCCGTGGTTACTGTGTCTGTGTGTCTAGTAAGATCAGAGCTCGGCTAGCAGAGAGCTGCGCAGTCATCGATCTGGTCTGTGGTCTCCGGTGCTCTAGAACCTCCTGGGGAGGTCCCCCTCGTATAGGGGAAAACTCCTGGGGTGAGAGGATGAGCTGAAGATGATTTAATCCCTCAGGGCTCTGTGCCTGTCCTTGTGGGGGAGGTGGATCAGACCAGCTAGCGGGGGATGAGGGGGAAGTGGAAAGGAGGGTCAGAAGGGGTCGAGCTGGTGGGCAATGGAGAGATGAAAGGTGGGGGGAGAGCTCTACAATAATGAGAGCTGAGGAGGAAAAGGGAGCCTCGATACACAATGGGATAGCGGGAGACTCCATCTCATCCGCTAATAGGTCATCATCATCAAAAGGGGAGCTGGTCGATGCTCCCAGATGGTCAGAGGGAATGTAAAACTCCTCCTCCGACTCCGAGTCAAGCACAGAGAAGCGTGAATGGGTAGCTATGGGAGCTGACTGGAGGGACTGGTGGGGAAAAAGGCCTGTAGCTTTAGCCTTAGGCCTATCAAGGTTAGCCTCTTTGGGCAGTGTGCCCTGAAAGGTGACCTTGTCCTTGCCCTTTTGCCCCTTCGGGACGGGACCATGGGCCAGGGCCTTGCCCTTTCCCTTAGGGCTCCTCGGGTCGGTGGTAGAACCCTTCCTCGCTACACGTCGACGGGGGGGAAGAACAGGTCGGGGCTGGTTGCCCTTGGTGTAGCATTCTGCAGCCCCATGTCCTACATGACTGCATAGGGAGCAGAACGATGGTACTCTCTCATAGACCACTTTCTGGATAGTGGTCTTGCCCGCTTGGTCGAGCTCAATCTCCTTGATGAGCTCGTCCCTAAGATCGACCTCTACGCACACCCGTGCGACAGATAGTCTCGAGCGATTTGCCGTAGCGGCATCGGTCTCAATGGGGTTGCCAATGCAACTAGCAATCGAAAAGAGGGCTGAAGGGTCGAAAAGGTGTGGTAAAAGGCCCGGAAAGCAGCACCACACCGGGACTATGGGAGATTCCTCAACAAAGGAGAAATCTGGGGTGTATTTAAACACCCGACCAGAGCAACCAAAAATATTGAGATGCGTCTTAATCCAAATCGAGTTGTAGTCCTCTCTCAGCTCAAAAAAGAGTAAGTAATGATTATAATTCAGGAATTTAGGGATCACTCTACCCTTGAGACCTAATTTGACCAAACCGACAGATAAATCCCGGAGGGAGGGACAGTGAAGGAAAACTTCAAAATGAGAGCATTATCCAACGACCCAGCTAGGGAAATGACAGTGGGCTCAGGGAAACTTACCTTAAACCTGCCCTCCTCGGAGCGGGTGACGGTTCCGCTCTGCTTGTCCCGGAAGGACTCCAGCCCGAGTTTCTGATGACCTGGTTTGTCGGTGGGGATATCGGATACTGCATCCCGAAAAGATCGTGCTCCAGAGCGGTATGATCTTTGGTTCGCCGTTTGGAGGGTTGGGGTAGTCGTGCTTGGCGGCCGTTCATTGAAAACCATAAAGTTGACGAAAATGGTGTCCTCCGGTGGCAAGGTGATTGCCGTATAGGGGGGGTGGCCTAGAATACCGGTCGTCGACGAGGAGTGAGGGCCAATACCAGCATCAGCAGGGGGTCGGCCGGGCTGAAAGTGTTCCGGCGGGGTGGCGGTCGGCATGTCGTGAGAAAAGCCCGCAAGAGAAGGTTCTGTCGGGGTAAGGGGACCACCCCTCTGGGTGTTGATGTCGCCGGCGCCGGAACCGGAGGACGGGTCGCCGGCCAGTGGCAGGGGTTCTGGGTTGGTGGCCACCGAAGGGGAGAGGGTGGCTTGCCTGTCGTGTGCTGCCTGGGGTTTGGATGAGGGGGAATTGTGGGTGTTGGGCTTATAAAGAGTAGTTGGGCATGTTGTGTAACAGCCCAGCTCACCCGCTACAGAATATTGTCCGCTTTGGGTATACACCAGATCATTCCCTCACGGTTTTGCCTTTGGGAGCTAGCTAACCAAAACGCGTCCTGTAGGTTGAGGTGTCCACAGCCACTTATATGGCATGCTTCGTTCTCCTCAACAACCGATGTGGGACATCTTTTACTAGACTCCACCCCCCTTGGAGGGCCCAGCGATACCAATTGTAACACCCCTCCTTATCGTTAGATCAGAGTGCGAAAATTCGCAAAGTTATTTAAAAATAAAACCCTTTTTACTTTGCGAAAACTGATTAGGGGTGCTACCTTAAAATCGTGACTTAATTTGGAAAACCGTTATTTTGATTTTTATAAAATCATCCAGTTACTGAAGCATAAGTTTCTCAAAGGTTCATCAAAAGATAAGTTCGTCAAAATATGAGTACGTCAAAAGTCATCAAAAACATCGTCACAAGTCATCAAAACATCATTAGCGGAAGCGTAAGTCATCATCATAAATATACAGTCAAAAACACAAATGTCCTGAAGCCTCCATCACGTCACGCTCCCTGCCCGACATCCTGACCTGAAAAACATGATAAAAGTGGGAAATGAGCACTATGGCACTGTGCTCCGTGGAAACTCATACTAATGTAAACATTGAAAATAATAACAACATCATGATATCAGTATATACATAACCTCAACCTCAACCTCAAACCGGTAACAACATGAACATGAATATGAAATCGTCACGCAAACGTGACCCTGACCGTTACCTCATCTGCCGGCAAAGCCAGACACTATGTGCACACTCTAGTGGGCAGACTAGGGCCACTAGAACCCAAAATAGACCGGCGACCATTCCGAGCGGATACCTCAACTGAAATACATACCTCAAACATGGTACCGTAATTATAATCAATGTAGTACTTAGTCTGAGTCCCCACCTGAACTGCTGAACTGAACGGTAGTGCTGATGCCTGATCAAACTGAAAATAATATAAACAATTACTAATGACTATGCTCAGACTGTTAACTGATTAATTTCGTTAAGATGCTCTACTGAACTTGACGTGATACTTAGACTTAACCGGAATAACCGGAACTGAACTTGACATGAACTGATTTGACATGAATTTACTGAACTAAAATAATCCCAGAAATTTAACTGAAAATATCATTAAAATCATGAACCGGGCTAAACACTTAACATAAGAGCTGAACCGATTTAAAAATGGAGCTGAACCGGTCCAGCCGGTCTGAACCGGTCTGGACCGGACTGCGGTTCGACCGAACCGGCAGTCGGCTTGACTCGGTCAGCAGCCTGCCGCATGCTG
>CACSLK010027831.1:9476584-9496192 GCA_902706635.1 Striga hermonthica
AAAAAAAAAAAAAAAAAAAAAAAAAAAAAAAAAGATTTGGCAGGAATCAAATACACTAGAAATAACGTCATATAAAATAATGTCAAGCATTTCAACATGTGGTTCCATGGTCTAGCGGTTAGGACATTGGACTCTGAATCCAGTAACCCGAGTTCAAATCTCGGTGGAACCTTTTTCATTCATGTCTTTATGTTTTTCTCTGCTTCAACAGTTTTTTGTGTTTTTTTTTTTTTTTTNNNNTTTTTTTTAATCACTACTTTCAGTGTCTCAAATAAACTTTTACTTAAAGTTAATTTTCACTATCTTTTAGGTTGGTGAGAGCGAAAAGAAAAAAACTTCAAGAGTAATTGACAATTACCTAATAACTAAATGTAATCTATATATATATAATTACTAGCCAATAGCATTTAATAAAACCTAATTAATTTTACCTATGTGGCAATTTAATATTTTTCCCTCCAAAAACTGTTACTTTTTTATGTATTTAATCTTTTATTTAATTATTAAATAATCAATACTAATTACTTCAAAAATACAAAAATCATTTTAAACTTTTTATTAGTGACAGTTAACTATATAATGTATTGATCGTACAATGTGATTAGATGTTATTATTGTGGTTACATTCCTAAATAAATGATAAATAATTAAAAAAAAAAAAACGTACCAAAATATACATTACATCCAATCAGATAAACGCAATTTAAAAAAAAAAAAGTAAATATTCCAACTTCTTTATTTGTAAATGTTGGCATGCAAAAAAGTGAAAGAAGAATAATTAATCATTATATGCATACAAATAACTCACAATATTTCACAATACTTTATTTATATCTATGCATTTGTCGATTACTAGTTATAACTTATAAGTAACACAAGGCCGTGTAATTAATACTTGGACTGGTATCATTAGAAACAAGAGTACATCATGACATCGAGCCTGATACAAAAATTTTGCCCAAAAGTCATACAGATTTTTCAATTCCAACAACAGGTTTCACAAACAAGAAAACCTTGAGAGGCTAAGTACTTACTAAAGCATTTACAGCCGAACACAACAGACTCAGTAATATACGGATTAGTACAGTTGATCATTACATGCCGAAGGTTAAAAACAAAACACAGAAGGTGAAGTCGGCCAGCGAGTTAGGGGGCTTTACTGCATTTTCCTTCACAAGTGTTGCTTCAGTTAAGAACCATGTCCGAGTCCGATCCATTGTCCTTTGGAGACTGAAGGCACAACATGAAAGCAATTATATATTCTCCTTCGGTAATGTAGAGAAAAAGGAAGAAAACCGACTATCTTTTAAAATTAGAAATAAATACTCCCATAAGAGAGATTTATATTTTCTTAGCAATCTCCATTAAGGTTGCAATTGCAAACAGAAACAAATGTTATGAGAATGGTAATACGTATTATGAAAGAGTTCCTTTTGTAGTTAAACTAAACCTTAAATTGCATAATTTTATTATGAAACTGTATTGTGAATGAAAAGAAATAACACTTTTAAACACAAATTACATGACTTAAAAGACGAAGATATTTTTCGTTATATTTTCACCAACAATTCATAATTTTGTCCTTTGAATTTTGAGGTTAAGGAAATAATATTAAATCAGTCAAAGCTTTCCTTAGACAATGCGTCCAAGTTCCGACCATATAGATGAGGCAATAAGAACTCGTAATTCATTTCCCAGTTTGGTGATAATTTAATGCATCTTTTAGTCACGGCAGCAATGTTAAGAACTGCAAAACAGCCTACCTACCAATATCATAATACAAAATTTTAGGCCCCCTTAAGAATCATAAAACAGTTCTGATACCTGAGGCGAATGCAACGAGCTTTGCGAAAGAAACTGAAGAATCTCTTTCTTTTTCATCTCGTGGTTTAACTTTGCATGGTCCAATAGCATCTGCTCTCTCTGCATGTCGCTCAAAGCTTGATCCTTTTTCCATTGTGTCTCTTTCATTTTTCGTTCAATCTCAAAGTAGCTCTCATGGTTTGACAAGTTTCCAGAGCCATTTGGAAATTTCACACCTGTGTTTGCCCTTCAACCCAAAAATTCAAGTCCAACATCAGGATACAAGAAAACTAGAAGAGATAATGCAAAACCAACCTCGAACATTTACATGCTTTCTAAAAATACCAGCATCTCTCAAAATGGCAAAACCCTATCCATTCCATAAATGAAACGGTGTGTATTCACACTGCCCAAAGGTAAAAGATTTTTTTTCTTTCTTTTCTTGTTCTCTTTAACATTATTGACCTAATATCGTGGGGCTGTTTACATAATCAACCCCCTCAAATAGTCAAATCCGCAATGCACAGACCTGTTGGTATCTTGCCAGTCAAAGAGCTTCAGATCTTTCGAGAAAATAATTATTTTTGATTTATGAAATAAGGGACAAGCTGCTTACAGATTCTGACCCAAGGAAAGCACTCCATGTTGTCTGATCATCCCTCCATCTAAAGAGATTGCTCCGTTTCCCACATAATCAAGAGCCTCTAGCATCTCCTCCCTTGATCTGTAAACTTGCAGATTTGAGAAAAGATTATAGAACACTGATTCTCTTAGGCCATGCCCATTGTTCAAAACATGGTACAAGCAGGTGTTATCGATGGTGATCATGTTCACAGCAAAGCCTAGAAATCCAGGAGGAGTTTCGCCATTCGGTAATTTTGGCTCTTGAAGGGCAAGCCTCCTTTGAGGATCATCGGCTATGAACTCGCCAGTGTATGGTCTAGACATGCATACATGAACAAAAGAACATTGCAAATATAAGTCATTGAGGGAGAGAAGATTAAAATAATAATAATAATAATAATAATAATAATAATAATAATAATAATAATAATAATAATAAATAATAATTGAAAAGAAAACGACAAATGCCGAATAACGATGATGTCAAGCACGTAAACCTTATATCTTCGAGACAGATAACGAGAAACCGGCCAGACAAGGGCCTCCCAATGTTAGCTGCAAATCCATGAAGGCCGAGACTTTTATCTACTAAACCGTCTTCGTTGTATGCTTCAAGGGCATTGACACCTTCGTGCGTCTTGCAAACTACTGCAAGCATTTTCTCCAGACCCAACCACTCGGCAAGAAGTCTACCACAAATTACACAAGAAAATGGGCCAACCATGAAATTCAAAGATAATAGTGCTTTTCACTCATTTGTTCATGCAGACGTAATATTTTAATCAATTACGCAATTTATAAATTACGATAAACCAGACGTGCTGTAACCTAGTGAATAAGTATCCAATTCCAAGGTAGAAAAAGGATCCCCCCGCACACATGGAAAAGAAAAATAAAAAACATTAAAATAAGCGAGCTTTTTTATTATTGCAAAAGCTGCCCTTGAGATTTATAAGAATTGACCTATTTCTTGTCATAAAAAATTAAGAGAAGGGTAAAAAAGGAGGACCAGCCTGCTAAGATTGGCATCATCAACTTTTCCAAGTGTAGCCACAATGCCCAGGACATCCTTTGTAAGTGAATGCTCGAATGCTAGGGCTTTTGCTTGATTTTTCATCAAACACAAAAGAGCTGCCGCAGATTTGTCATTCTTAAGAATTTCTCCAATTGTTCCTTGTTCGCTCATAACATCCGCATTGACTGTTGCTGACACACTTGCTTTATCATACTCTTCGAGAGCAGCTATAAGAAAAAATATAATAAAAACCAATATAAATTAAAGCCAGGTATTTAAAAAAAGGATATTGGCCAGTTGGATAAACACAAAAAGGAACAAAGGATCAAATGATCACACATAGCAGCAAGCATGAAAGGGATCACTACAAAATTAACCCCAAGTATCAGAAAACATGACTTGGTTCTTCTTTAATTAGGCAAAACCTCAGAGGTGGTTTTTTTAATTAACCAACTATGAAATGAAAAATTCCATATATATGCATACATTTCTTCAAATGCAAACATCGGATATTCAGTAATGCAGATACCTTTCATACTGACAATAGATTCCTCCAATTTGTTTTCCAAGCCCTTAAAGTATTTAATGTTGTCCTCATGGTGATTAATTCTTTGACCAATTTCACGTAGATCATCCTGAAGTTCCTGAAAAAACATGTTTCAAAAGGCGAGCATTACCGGATAATTTCCACCTACAGTAGTAAGCAATTCGTAATCAATCAAGTAGATCAAAAAGCCTGTATCTAAATTTGCCTCCAAGTTGCAAATACTAAACATGAGGTTTGTTCTATTACTAAAGAATTTGGTTAGCATTTGATATACGAAATAGCCTTTGACACGTGTTTGTATTTTACATATCGAACATTGTTGAGGAGTAATTTCAAAAGATAACCTGAACTTCTCTTTTTTTGGTAACTAAGCCAAATCGCGTATGTCTTTTTTTTGTATTTATACCCTAATACGAACACCACCATGCCGCACATCGGAATTGCTAGCTTGAGAAGGTGTTAATTATTCCATTTGCAAAAACAAACAGGAAATAGCAATCTTGAATTTCCAAATGGTATTGCCCGAAAACTTAAACATGCAAAAGCATCATCTCACCACCAGTAAACATAATGAATACACAAAAACAAAGGAAAAGAACAAAGAATAAGAAAAGAACACAGCAAAAAACACAGCAAAACGTCATTTGGGTTGATTCTTAAATTCCATTCGCCAAGCACTAAAATCACAGTTTTGGCCGTAATCTTTCGCCACCAAGTCACCAACCCATGAGTTTACATTCACAAAACGGCAATTACATCTATATACAAAAACAAATGCATGTTCAGTTCTCGGAACTCTATCAACATCCATAAACATCAGAAACCACATAGATTACCATCCTTCCTCCCCAAAAAAAATCAAAATAAAAAAAAAATAACACTCAATTACAGAAAAAAAAAAACGGAAAATAATGCTAATTGAACAGAGATCGGATAAAACCTGCGCCGCCGGGTCAATGGCAGCGGACATCTTCTGTGAGGAGACGCAACCGGCCGTCATTAGAGAGAGAGAGAGAGAAGAGGATGAAACGGCACCTGCGAGTGAGAAAATGTCTGTCTGGATAGTGAAGAGGTTGAAGAAATACAACTCATTCCCAAATTAAATATAGTTTAGTAATATTTACCCAATCTAACATGATTTTTCAATATATTTATGTAATTTTATGATGAAATATTATATATTGAAAAGTAAGGAGCCAAAGGCCTAGGCTCGGACTCGACGGGAAATCGACACCCCAGTAATATCATGCTCAAGCCAAGTTTCTTTACTATGAATTTACTCACATAGTTTTAACTAACTATCATTTCATATCATCTCTCTTTTATTTTTACATCAAATTAACTTTAAATTATTTTATTTTAAATATTATTTTAATATAAAATCAAAATTTCACTAAAAATTAACTATAATATTTTTTTTTCAAAAGTAACACTAGTTAACAAAAAAATTTATTTTAAGGGAAAATATTTGTATAAATGCCCTTATCAAATTCTCTCAATAAAATTTATTATCATTTACACTATTAACATTTCTTGACATTTTTTAAGTACTTACGTACTATCATCATATTATATTATACTCATTTTTTTATTTTTTTTTTATTTACAGGTTTTAACTTACACAAATGTTTTAACATATTCCAAATCATAAATCATGGATAAATAAAATAACTAAACAACAAACATAGTCATTAGTTTACTTTGAAACAAATTATTAAACAAATTAGAATTGGGATTGGAGCTAAGAAAATAAGTAAACAAAAATATTAAAATTATAAATACTAGTGTTAGGACTATTTATTCGTCTTGTTAATATAAACTAGTGTAGTACCCGTGCGATGCACGTGCTAATTTTATTATGGTAAACATTTAGATTGGATGAATGAAAAAATGTAAAATGCATATATTAGAATAAAACAAAATGTAACTTATATATTAATAAACGCATTCTTGTATACAACATTATTTGTTTGTCCTGTTGTTAAATTGTCTACCACCACAAATTAAAATTTTCAAACACTTAAGATTTATAGCGCGTGAAACATGCATAAAGCTGGCAGTGAAGGTTACATATATTATGATTCTAGACATGCTTAAATAAATCAATTAAATTATTTAGCATGATAAGGAATTTTAAAATTAAAATTTTATATTCGAAATGAGACCTAATTATTTACAATTAGATTTTTTTAATAAAAAATGAGAAAGGATTTTGATTTCTATTTAAATGAGAATGAATTCTGATATCTGAAATTTTCAAAAAATACATCAACAAAACCCATCAATTTAGGGTGCATTTATGGATGACCGATTTTTTGGGTTAAGATTAAAAGAAAATTAAAAAACTGCTGAAATTGGAATGCGTTAAATGTTGGTTGATTTTTATGTTAATATTTTTTTTGTAAACAAGTTGTCTTCTTATATATTTATAGATTTGAAGACACTTACAATTTTCCTAAACTATTTTGGAAAAAAAAAATATGTCTAAAAATATTCAAACTTAATATATATATATATATATATATATGTGTGTGTGTGTGTGTGTGTGTGTGTGTGTGTGTGTGTGCGCATATGTATATATAGTTATAATATGACATGATAAAATATTATATTAAAGTATCTAAAATTTTATAAGCCTAAATAAAGACATTATAAATTTTCTGATAAAAAATTTACCTAGTATATATAAAATAAATATTGACATGATCCCAAATAATGACGGTACTTCTCAAAATTTGAGTACATAATATTTCAAAATTATTATTTTTCTTATAAGTTTGTTACCGTTAAAAAGAAATTTTGTACACATAATAATTCCACGCTTTATGCAGATTTATTAAGTTTACAAATACAGCTCAGAAATTAATGTAAACTGTAACCAATATATATAACTAATAATCAAATAAAAATTGAAGACAATATTTAATTATACATTTCTTCTTATAACTTTTTATTGTATGTAGTTTGGGAGAGAAATATGTGATAAATATACTAAAGACCTCTAAAATATTATATCACATATATAAAATGTATATACAATAATCTATATTATTCTTGAAAAATATTTGAAGCCACTTTCTAAACTACGGAAAACATGCCAAAAAATACTTAAGTTTAATCTCATACATGTGTGTGTGTGTGTGTGTGTGTATATTTTTATATATATAGGGGGTGGATCCAATGAGTCAACTCCTTAAAATGAGTGCACTCCTTAAAATCTTAGCCACTCCTTTTGTCTAGATCAAAATCAATTAAAATATATATTAATTAAATAATAAAATAATTATTAATTGACTCCGGCGTTGACCATTGACTTCCGACGTTGACCCGTTGACCCCTATTATGCATTATGTATGGAGTAAATATGCATCCAGTATAATGCATCCAGTACAATGCATTTAATATGAACTATCAGCTCGGATCCAAATAAAGGATAAACCAATATGCAAGCGATTTCCGACTCTTCCCTCCGTCAATCTCAGACCGCCGGCCGGGCCACTTTCGACCCAGGCGATGCCACACTACAACAGTCCTTCTCCTCAGACTACCCACCACTGGATCGAACCGCTATCCAGGCGACCAAACGACCCAAAACCCTCAAGAGGTTAGGCGAACCAATAGAGCCCTTGGAAACCCTACGGCCGCCCCATCCGATTTCTGGTAGTTAAGTTTTCCCACACATACCGAAACTGAGTGAGGGGCCCCAAGTGCCACTTAAATGGACTTTCCGTGACATGGTGAACAAGCACCGGCACCACGTTGACGTGGAATCCGACGACGACGGACAAGATGAGGATGGTGAGAAAGATGTCGCCGTGGACCTCTCTAGCCCTACCCGGAAGTGAAAATATCCCAACAATTCATCGATCAAATCAATCTTGAATGGAGGAATGTAGTGGTTATTAAACCATTCGAAGAAGCCTTGACTATGGCGTCCCTCTATAATCGCCTTACTAAGATGTGGCCCGCCATGGCGGGGTGTAACATGATGGATCTCGAAAATGGCTTCTATCTAGTTCATTATCGGACTATTGAGGATGCGGTTCAGGTTCTTACGGGAGGCCCCTATGTAGTGGGCACAAGCTACATGCACGTTCAGCCATGGTCCCTCGATTTTAATGCACTGAATGAGGAACTCATGTCGACAGTGGCTTGGATTAGGCTGTCGGGCCTACCGGCCCACCTTTGCCATAGGAAGATCTTTCGAACAATTAGTCAGATTGTAGGAAAGGTGGTTAAGATTGATCATCAAACTGCCGCACTCACACGTGGAAAGTACGCACGTTTGGCTGTCATGGTCGACCTCACTAAGACGCTGTGTGTTAACTTCTCCATTAATGGTCGAAATCAAAAAGTAGTCTATGAGAGCCTACCTACCATTTGTTTCCATTGTGGAAGAATAGGCCATACGAGCCATGGGTGCGTCTACAAAACGATGAACCCGGTCCCGGAAGGCGGTCAAGGGGACACAACTACCAACCACGGGCAGGAACACAAAGAAAGACACTAGTACCAATGCAACTAAAGAGAGCGACGACAAGGAATCTGTGTTTGGCCCATGGATCCAAGTGCCTCAACGAGCCCGACGTCCCTACAATCGTCGTGAACTGGGACTGGACACTAACCACAATGATCGAAACCCAAGCGGGATGGCAGGATCTAGATTCGACATTCTGGAGAACGATGGGTCGGCGGACCATAATCCTAAGTTCGTGTTGAGTGATAACTTTGCCGTTCAGACCCCAGCCGCTTATAAAGGGGGAAAGGAATGGCGTACAATATCCGATCGTCGAAAGGCCAACAGTAATCCAACTGTGGCTACCAGGTCTGAGTTTGTACACACGGAGCGTGACATGTCTCCCAGTACTGAAGCGAGCACGACCATTTTGAGGAAGGATAAATTCGTGAGCAATATTAGGCCATCCACACTGAGTGAGCCAAGGCTGAGCGAGAAGATGCAAGAAGGTCGAGCTTCTGGTTCTACAAGTGGCGGAATAGTACCCATTGGCGCAGGCCTGAACCCAACGAAACATAAAACAATTACAATAGTGGAAGACCATGTGCCACCCCCCTTTGAGGACTGTAGGATGCACGAGGATGAACTACATGGAAGGAACCTTGAGCCGTGGCTAGAGGAGAGCCCTATATGTCAGACCGAGGCAGAATGCATGGTTGAACATACGAGCATGGACGCGACGACGAAGGATCATGACTCGTCCTTCGTGCAGTAGGATTCAGGGTCGATCGTTTAACCCTCACTTGTTTCCCCATGAAGTTATTTACTTGAAATGTTCAGGGTGCAGGCTCGCCCGAGTTTCGGGGAGTTTTCTCTACCCTTATTCAACAGTACAGACCAGATATCTTTGCCGTCTTAGAACCTCGAATTGGTGGTTTGCAAGCTGATAAGTTCGTGCGAAATAGTAGATTTGATAACTCTTTCCGTGTGGAAGCGCAAGGCTTTTCAGGGGGTATTTGGCTCCTCTGGACATATGAGGTTCAACTTGACATCCTTGAGTATTCCCGCCAATATGTCCATGTCCGGATATGCTCCACGGGGGTGGTGAGTCTTGTCACTTTCATTTATGCTAGCCCAAATTCGACGAACCAACGGACCTTATGGAATGCATTATCTCGCATTGCAGACTGTATCTCTGATCCCTGGGTCATTGGGGGGGATATTAACTTCCTTCTTCGCTTATCAGAGAAAATAGGAGGCTCGGCGAGATTTTGTAACATTAGTTGGGATTTTGCTGACTGGATTTTAAACTACAACCTTCAAGAGGTTGCCACTGACGGGTATGCTTTCACATGGTTGCGCGAGACCCACTAGGGCCGGGTGGCTGAGAAGTTGGATAGATTTGTGGTAGGAGTTTGAGAGCCGAGTTCGTCTCCTCCCAAGGATACTCTCTGACCATTCGCCTCTTCTTCTTGAATTTGGCCGACAACGCATACCGCCGAGTGGAGTGAAGCCATTTCGCTTCCTGGCTGCATGGATGCTCCACCCCGGATTCAAGGATCTAGTTGAAAGGGTGTGGGGGTCTTCGTCTGATTTTGAAGAGGCAGCCTCTGCTTTCACGGAGAAGGTCCGGGAGTGGAACACCACTTTTTCGGCAATATCTTTCATCAGAAGAAATGCCTTCTGGCTCGCATCCGAGGTATTCAGCGATGCACTCGGTTCTACCAATCCACCCACCTTCGGGGACTTGAAGCGCGACTCAAAAATTAATTAGCGGAATTTATTAGACTAGAAGAACTGCTTATGATTCAGAAGGCTACGAGAGATTGAAACTTCCTAGGCGATCGGAACACTTCCTATTACCACCGCCAGGTGAAGCATCATCGACGGCGTAACAGAATCACCGAGTTGATCAACGAGGATGGCTCCCGGGTGACTGAGCCGGAGGCTCTGAGTAGGTTGGACACAGGGTATTTCGAGAAAATCTACACGGATGAGCCGCCAGCTGTCGTAGGGCACCTCTTGGAGACCGCCTTCCCTGCGAGCGACGCTTCTATGGCTCGGGCCATGACCCACGACATAATGGATGGGGAAGTCCTTCACGCTCTGCAGAATATGGGTCCACTGAAAGCTCCGGGCATAGATGGTTTGAATGCACTTTTTTATCAGAAGAATTGGGACACAGTGGGGCCTGCCGTGTGCGCTTTTATCCAACGGATGTGGAGATCGGAGTGGTGCCAGAATGGGTGAACCGCACCCAAGGTGGACAACGCCATGACGATTAAACAATTCCGTCCCATTAGTCTTCTTAATGTGGTTTATAAGATTTTCACTAAGGTATTGGTGAACCACATGAAAAACACTCTTCCGAGTCTCATCCATCCAGCCCAGGCTAGCTTTGTTCCCGGTCGCCACATTACAGATAATATTATCGTGGCGCAAGAGCTTATCCACTCGATGAGGGGTAAGCGTGGGGCGACAGGTTTCATGGTAGTCAAGGTGGATCTTGAAAAAGCATACGACTTTCTTCGGTGGTGTTTTGTGGAGGAAACGCTTCAATTAGCCAGTTACCCAGCGAAATTCGTTTCAGCCGTCATGGCTTGTGTTTGGTCAGCTTCCATGAACTTGCTGTGGAACGGGACTATCGAGGACGAATTTACACCGACTCGGGGAGTGTGCCAGAGAGACCCTATCTCTCCTTATCTCTTTGTGTTATGCATAGATAGACTAGCGTAGTTGATTTGTGCATCTGTTGAGGCCCGTGAATAGCGACCGATTTCAGTTAGGAGGGGCGCGGTCTAGGTCCCGTTTTTGATGTTCGCGGACGATTTGTTACTGTTCATGGAGGCTTCTGTCGACCAGGTCTTAGTGCTTTCACGAATACTCCATCTCTTTTGTACCGCCTCTGGGCTCAAGGTGAGCTCCGCAAAGGCACATGTCTTGTTCTCCAACAATGTCCAGCTTCACTAGCAACATCGGTTAGCCTCGACTTTGAACTTCTCTTTGACTGATAACCTCGGAAAGTACTTGGGTGTCCCAATTCTCCATGGGCGAGTCACTCGATCCACATATTCCCATATTGTGGAGAAAATGGAAATGCGGTTGGCCGGCTAGAGCATGAAAACACTATCTCTAGCAGGCAGAGTGACCCTTACTCAGTCCGTTCTAAATACCTTACCGTACTACACTATGCAAATGAGTCTTCTTCCGAGCACGACTTCCGAGGGTTTGGCCCGACGCTTCCGCGCTTTCGTGTGGGGGGGAACATGCGATCGCAAGAGGGTGCATCTGGTTGTGTGGAAAGATGTCTGCAAACCACGCGAAGAGGGTGGCCTGGGATTACGCGATCTTCACCGAATGAATGAGGCGTTATTAATGAAACTTGGCTGGGGACTCCTGACAAGGCCAACAGCCTTATGGGTATGGGTCTTTAAGGCCAAATATAGCTTGGACTTTTCCGGAGGGCTGACTGAAATTACGAAGCGCGACGGATCCTCTTTACTGCGTGCCATCCAAACAGTGTGGCCGAAAGTCTTGAGAGGAATTCGGTGGCAGGTGGGTAACGGAGAAACGACCCGGTTCTGGCTCGACCCATGGCTTGGGTCGGAAGACGCTTTGATCACGCGAGTCTCGGACTCCCAACGAGTGGCGAATGTTAATGCGAAAGTGGCGGACCTTGTAGATGACCGTGGGGGTTGGAATTGGGATTGCCTACATGGAGTTTGCCATCATCGGTGATCTTACACATTGCCGGCACTCAACCTCCCAAACCGATGGCTAGAGCTGATCGCATTTTGTGGGTTGCTTCCGAGAATGGGAATTTTACGACAAGGTCTGCTTATCAAGTTCTATCGCCATGCAACCAGGAGCTGGCCCCCAAATGTGGCGCATTATCTGGCGCGCTCAAGCTTCACAGAGGGTCCGCATGTTCCTCTGGCTTGCCGTGAAGCAGCGGCTATTAACTAATTCTGAATGTGCTCAGCGCCATCTATCGGTGTCTGGGACCTACGAGCTTTGTGGAGACGAGGAGACGGTAATTCATGTATTGAGGGATTGCTCGCAGGCTAAGCAACTTTGGTTACTGTTGTAAATATTTTTACTGGAGTAGAATCGAAAGATTCGAACACTGGGTCGTATCACAAGGAAGATTAGCCGGATTAAATTGCGCGAATATTCAATCACAAAGAAAAGAAATTAATCCTAACACTCCAATCAGAATGGTTTGGTTTGATTTATCAGCTACGAACTATAAAAATAAGCTAGCTATTCTAAACTCACAGCTCAAACGCAAATTCAAATAGTTTAAATGGACTAGGGTATCGAGGACAATCGTTTCCGGTTCTCAATGCATTTAACGGGCAATCAATTACTCGGCTAACAGAGTTAAGGACTAATTCATCTAGAGATTCATTCTCAATATCTCACGAAATAAGAGAATAAACATAAACGAACAATCATCAAGTCAATTAGCACATAGACAATACGTTACCGAACAAGCCTATTCTAAACGAGCCGAGGTCGATCGATTTCTCCCCTTTCAGTTCTAAAACCAATTAAATGAATTAGGATGGTGATCAATCATCTAAACCTAGGTTTAACATAACTCGAATAGATTGAGCAATCAACATTCACATAAACGAAATTGAACCGGAACAATTATCCCCTAACCCTAGTTATCGAAACTCATCATAAACTCAACAATCATATTCTCATCAAAGAAAGCCATAACATTCATCAATGAAAATAAAAAGAGAACTTACGATTAATACGAAAGTCAATGTCGAGAGAACAACGAGAAATTCAAATCCTAGAGATAAAAGGGAGTTTTTATGCTCCACAATTCAATCCAACATGAAAACCACCAGAAAAAATGTTTTTGGGAGTGAAAACTCTAAAAAATGAAGTCCCCCCTGTAAAAATTACCCTAGGCTCGATCCTATACCTCCGAAATTCGAAATCACGAGAAAACCGCGTCTGTTACAAAACAGACCTTAGCGGCGCTAAGGCTCCTTAGCGCCGCTAAGCCTCGTTAGCTGCTCATGTCTGTCCCCGTTAAGCTTCAAAACGTCGTTATCCGCTATGGCCTTAGCGGCGCTAAGGCACCTTAGCGGCGCTAAGGCCTTGAAAATCAAAGTTGTGGCTTTTTCTTCGGTTCGCGTGCTCGTCCATGTCGCTTGGGTACTGCCCGAGCTGGAAACTCGATCCTCACATATTTGGGTCCACAAAATGATGCTCGAACAACACACTTCCCTTCTCGTCAGAATGTTCGTCGATCCGGTCAACCTAAAACCTGGAACCACCACAACCGGAAAAACACGAAAAACAAAGAAAATAGGGAAGAAAACAAGGAAAATACTAAACAAGCCAAAATGAAGATAGAAGCAAGAAACGACAAAAGGGACCGGAAATACCTAAGAGAAGACCTAAAACGGGGGAAACAACACACAAGATATCAACGAAAATAGCAACAAAAACGGGACAGACAACTCCCCCACACTAAGCCTTTGTTCGTCCCGAACAAAGAAAAGAAAAGGAAACAAAAGAAAGCAAATAAACGAGCAAGGACAATGGTTCAAGCAAGACTAATCTCAAACCAATCAATCAAGTCACGAAGAATTCAAATGATCACGAGAACACACATCAACTATGAACTCAGTTATTTCGAATGACAAAGACTCTCGAGTACTAAGATATATCATATGCCTCACTCAGTTTCTTTTGCAAATATAAAAGAGGTGCACTCAAGTTGGTCGTCAATCAATTAATCAAAGATTTGCCAATCGTCTAACTTCTACTCTAAAACAATCAAAAACGTGAAACGATGAATCAAGAGGACTTCTCGAGTTGTAATGTAGGCTCTTTGGATCGGGTAGGAGTGGCTAGATAAAAACAACTTCAACTCAATTTCATCACCTAACCGTGATCACGAACACCTCTGGTTGTCAATCACCAACCGGTTCCTTCCTACGAACTCCAAAATCAAGTACTTCCCAAGCAATTCTTTTTTTTTTTGAAAAACCTTTTGGACATCTTTATCTAGGTTTAACCTTCGGGTTTTCAGCCCGAGTCTCCTAGACCGGTTTCTCGTACTCATTTCTCGGTTCCACTAACGATGGTGGTCAAGCACTTGGAGTATAATCCATTAGGTTTCTACTTTTACTTTTTTTTATATATATATACACAATTCAACAATCATCACCTCCATTTCATTCAATTCATCAATCCTCAACTTCATCATTCAGGGTTATGAAGGAAAGTATCAACAAGGCTCAAAAGGAGTAACGAGTGAGTATTATTTTCGGAAAAGAAAAAAAGAAAAAGGAAAGCAAATACAAGGAACGCCACAATCATTTTCAGGTCTCACAAATTCAGTCGATTCATTTCAAAGTAGACTCAAGGCAAATCCTAGATGAATAATTTTCAAACCAACATCTCTCAAGAAACGAGTATGGCTCAAGCCTCACAAAGTAGAAAATGCCATCCAAAATAACCAAGCAAAATAGTCGAAATATGCCACTCATTCTCAAAATCACAACTCCTTAACTTAACCAATCGATCGTCAACTAGTCTTACAATATACCAAAGTTCAAGCTCAGAAAGACACAACAAATAATCCTAAAAATAGAAAGACTAAACCGGCCCAAAATGCAAGAGAAAAGAAATAAAAACAACCTAAGACAAGAACTAGACCTGGTCCACCACATAGTCACGTAAGCACGTAAAACTCCCCCACACTTAAAATCGGATAATGTCCCCATTGTCAATTCTCGGTGAAGGAGAGTAAACCATATAATGAACTCGACACGAAATCAAAGAAGCTATACAAAAATAAAAGAGAAATAGAAAGAAAAACGTACAAAGCACAATGACAAGTCACTGTGCGTCCGGTGGTGGATGCTGGTGCTGCTGCGCCTCCCATGTGTCCCATCGGGCGTCGTGGGCAGTCCAATGCGCTTCGTTGTTCCTCTTGAACTCGTTCAACTCTCTTTGCTGCTCCACCCAACGCTCGTTGTTGGTCGCCAAGAAAGACTTCCAACGGGCCTCGTTCTGCTCTGTGTACGCCGTCCAACGGGCATCATGGTGCTCTATATATGACTCGAGCCGCACATTTTGCAACAACATCGCAGAGTGGATGGCCCGGTTCTGGTCGTCATTCTGAGTTTAGTTCTCATCATAACGAGCCTCGAACATGGAGAACCAAACGGGGGCCTGCTGTTGAAGTGTGATCGGGTGTCTGTCCATCAACGAAGGAGGCTGATAAGTATCGTGCTCGGGATGTGCATCGGCCTCTGAGTCATCATCGGCTCCGTCATGAGAGGCCGCTCGGGTATGGCCGGTGGATGTACCGCCTGCCAGCTGGAATTGGTCGTTCGGTATGGGTAGACCCATTTTTCTACAATAGGCCTTGTAGCCATCTTGTCGGTGGACTGAGAGCAGGGTGGTGTCATCTATGAGGAAGTCACGGGAGAGATCTTTCTTCGAAATATACTTAGCACGCATCTTTGGTTCATCAATCTGAACCCCGAAGTACTCGGCCAGCTGTGTCACCACATGGCCCAAGTTTGGGCCTCGTCTAGAGTCGTTCCGTACGTCGAAGAGTGACTCCTTCAAATACTGCAGCATGCTCACTGGTTTGCCTTGGGAGATCGACCACAAAATGAATACCTGTTGCTCGTTGACCTTATTCGACTCCTTCTTGCCAAAGATCATGTGGGATATGTATTTATGGATCACCACCTGAGCTAAGTCTCTGATTAGACTTGAAGACGACCCGACTTTCTTACACTTCTCGCACGGGGAGATGGCCGACCAATGCGGATCGACCTTCCATCCCATGGGACTGTGACGTGTCTCGATCGAGGGATTGAATTTGTAAATGTCGCGCAACATTTTGTCGGTTATTTTGTACTCCGTGCCCTCAAGTCGAGCAGTAAGGTATTTTCCATTTTCGTGCCTGGCGACCGTGCTGAAAAACTCTATAGTTAAACCCCGGTAAGTATATACTTCCATGTCCTCGAATTCCTCGTGGTCGAGCAATTTGATGTAGCGGCTAATTTCTTCACTGATCTCGAGCTCGTCATTGAAGTAATCCCAATCGATGATGCATGGGTTGGGAAGAGGCTTGGAAGAGAGCCGTTGATAAGCCGTGACCTCGTCCATGGAGACGACATCAAATGGGACGCAATGGAGGTCTCTTAAGGACTGGTCCGGCGTTTCCAGGTCGGGGTTGGAGCTCGTGGAGGCTGCCGTTTTGGACTTTAAAGCTGCGGGGCCCTTCTTCTTTGAAGCACCGGTCGTTTTGCCCATGATTTCTGGTTCGGGCAATTTGCCGAACACTTGGTGGGCGGATTTGAAGTTGAAGAACTTGTGAACAAATGGAGATGGTGAAGCTCAGAGTAGGCCTCCTCTCGCCACAATAATTACCAATATGTAACCACAGGAAGCTAGCGGTACCTTTGGATGCGAAATTCAGTTGGAGTATGTGATGCCACGAGCTAGGGTTGCGGGTAGAATCTTGATGAAGCAAAAGAAATTCCGAAATCAAAGTTGGCACAGGCCGGAGAAGGGTCGTCGGAGACCGTGGTCGGAGAGTTGCCGGAAGTTGGGTGGTAACGAGCGGTCGGGGGTTGTGATTCACCGAGGGGGGTGCTTGGTCGCGGAATATATTTGAGAGAAGACGTGTTTGTTGTGAATGAGGAAAAAGGGCCGACTTTTTTTTTATTAAGTCCCAGACCTTAGCAGCGCTAAGGAGGGTTAGCGCCGCTAAGGTTCCTTAGCTGCTACCCTCTGTTCTCGCTAACAAGCATAAACGGCGCTATTGATTCTGCCTTAGCGGCGCTAAGACATCTTAGCGCCGCTATTACCTGCTATTCATATTTTTTTTTAAGGAAAGAAGAAAGCTGATATATAAATATAAATTAAGATATAAATATATAAAAATACAAATACTACAAATAATTGCTCGGTTTAAAGCCGGGAGCTCGGCATAAATTCGATCAAGGATACAGGGGTTCGTTGAGACTAAGGGTCTCGACATGGTGCTTTCCAAACTCTCCATCAAAGTAAGGTTTTATCCTTTGCCCGTTTACTACAAACAACTCGCCATTTGCAGGATTCCAGAGTCGGACGACTCCAAGTGATAGCACTTCATCAAGAATATAAGGTCGGCTCCAACGGGACTTAAGCTTTCCCGGAAAAAGACGAAGGCGAGAATTGAATAGTAGTACCTTCATGCCGGAAACGAGGTGTTTCCGGACGATAGTGGCATCATGAAGCCTCTTTGTCTTTTCCTTGTAGATTTTTGAGTTCTCGTATGCTTCGTCCCTCAACTCTTCAAGTTCCGAGAGTTGCAATAGCCTTTCTTTCCCGGCGGCATCAAGATCAAAATTCATCTTCTTAATGGCCCAAAATGCCTTGTGCTCAATCTCGACAGGAAGGTGGCACGCTTTTCTGTAGACAAGTCAAAAGGGGCTCATCCCCAAAACTCCCTTATAAGTCGTGCGTTGGGACCAAAGTGCATCATCGAGCCGGCCCGACCAATCCTTCCTAGACAAGTTCACCGTCTTCTCAAGAATGATCTTGATTTGTTTGTTGCTTGTCTCGGCTTGCCCAGAAGTCTGTGGGTGATAAGGGGTGGCCACCTTATGTGAAATTCCGTACTTCTTCATCAGCCTTTCAAAAAGTCGGTTGCAGAAGTGCTTGCCCCCTTCACTTACAATGGCCCGTGGAAATCCAAACCTACACAAGACATGACTTTGCAAAAACTTGATCACAATGTTAGCATCACATGTCCTTGTGGGGATAGCTTCGACCCACTTGGACACGTAATCTACGGCAAGAAGAATATACTCAAAGCCAAAGGACTTGAGAAATGGTCCCATGAAGTCAATGCCCCACACATCAAAAATTTCAACTTGCAAATTGTTCACAAGGGGCATCTCATTTTTTGGGCCAATATTCCCAATTCTTTGACAACGATCACAAGACTTGCAAAATTCATAAGCATCTTTAAAGAGTGTAGGCCAGAATAAACCTGATTGGAGAACCTTAAAGGCGGTCTTTCGACCTCCATAATGTCCTCCACAATGAAGCTCGTGGCAAAAGGTAAGGACATCCGATTGCTCTTCTTCGGGCACACACCTTCGAAGAATTTCATCCTTTCCCATCTTAAAAAGGAACGGGTCATCCCAAAAATAGCTCATGCACATCAACACAAAACGTTTTCTCTCTTGGGAAGAGAGGTTAGCCAACAAGACACCGTCTGATAAATAATTCACTATGTCTGCATACCAAGGAACACTAGTCACTTCACTCGCATGCTCATATGGAAAATCATCATTTATGCCTACATGCTCATTCAATGCAAATGAAGGGTCGGAGGGGACAATGCGAGACAAGTGATCAGCTACAACATTTTCACACTGTTTTCTATCTCTAATCTCTACACCAAACTCTTGCAAAAAAAGAATCCACCGAATAAGCCTAGGTTTCGATTGAGTTTTACTCAAAAGATACCTAAGAGCTGCATGATCAGAATGCACAATCACCTTAGATCCCAAAATGTAGGATCTAAATTTTTCAAGAGAAAACACAACAGCTAACAACTCTTTTTCGGTAGTGGTGTAGTTCGGTTGAGCACCGTTTAAGGTCAAACTAGCATAATAAATTACTCTAAGTAACTTATCAACTTGCTGGCCCAAGACGGCTCCAACAACAAGGTTAGATGCATCACACATAATCTCAAAGGGTAAAGACCAATCAGGAGCAATTACAATAGGAGCGGTCACAAGCTTATTTTTCAATTTCTCAAAAGCATCTGCACATGCATTATCAAAAACAAATGGCACATCATTGGCAAGCAAGTGACACAAGGGCTGGCTTATTTTTGAAAAATCTTGAATAAATCGCCTATAAAAGCCAGCATGACCCAAAAAACTCCTAACACCTTCCACATTCACAGGCGGGGGAAGTTTTTCAATAACATCAATTTTTGCTTTGTCAACCTCAATCCCACGTTTAGACACCACATGGCCTAACACTACTCCACTCGTCACCATAAAGTGACTTTTCTCCCAACTCAAAGTTAAATTACATTCAGTACATCTCTCAAGGACACCGTTGTTACCCAATTTTGGCCTCGCCTATTACAATATTACGCGTGGA
>CACSLK010027831.1:9496447-9507633 GCA_902706635.1 Striga hermonthica
CTTCAATTCTTTATCATTTACCAACACCAAAACATAAAAAAAGGGATAGATTTTCATCTCCCTAAATCACAAAAAACTCATATTTATCCTACACCTATTATTCATGGAATAAGGGTGTACATTTTATGTTACCAAATCGCATAACAACAGTTTGGCGCTAGAAGGAGGGGCGGCTCTACTTTGTTCTAGTTAATCTTCCTGAAAACTAACCGCATCTCTGCCGAAGAATCATCTCCCATACATATGACCAAGCAATAAAAATCCCAAAAGAAGTAGATGTGTTTCGGATCCACACATACATATACATCAGTGTCGAAGTTTATATTGGTATTGTGAAGTCCGATGTGGAACTGTGGGTTCGTCGTCTTCTCGACCTCAATTATCAGACCGACCTCGGCTTCTACGGACCGACTTCGGTCTATCCGACGTGAAAAAGCCCCTGACCGACTTCGCCGTAGCTTGAACCGACTTCAATTGACGGGGCCTCCGAGAAACCACCATGCCCGACCTCTCAACATCTCGGGCCGACAGAGTACCGACATCTCAATCTCCAACGTCGTGCACAGCCAACCGGGTCCAAAAAAAAAAAACGCTCTGCAAGTTGCAGAAAGAGATGAGCAGAAACCAATATGGAAGATTCACGAAGAAGACACTGTTCTTATTACTTCAAAATATCAGGCGACAAAAGCAAGAAGAGAAAAGCTGGGGGCCGACATCACTTCATCGTGGACATCATATCAGACCGGGCTTGACTTCCGATTAACATCACCACCTCGGAGCCTGACTTTGCCATCACACTCGAGCTCGGATCACCGAACAGACGGCGACCGACTCCACCGTTGTAAACGCCAGGACCAACCTTGAAGCACTCACCCGACCTCGGCTCCTCAGAACCTCTGTTCGCCGACATGATTCCAAGCAATTGCCGACTTCCCAAATGGATTTTCGGCTCTTCAATTGTCAGAGCCGATTCTTCTTGTTG
Organism: Striga hermonthica; assembly: GCA_902706635.1. Lineage (NCBI taxonomy): Eukaryota > Viridiplantae > Streptophyta > Magnoliopsida > Lamiales > Orobanchaceae > Striga > Striga hermonthica. The sequence goes on from CACSLK010027831.1 coordinate 9,497,430, forward strand.
GGACCTTGGTGTTACCAACTTTAGTCGCCGGGGCCCGAACTCACCGTCGGGCTGACCTTGCGAGACGACTCCCGTTCAAAAAATCCATGCCCGACCTCAACTTCTCCGGGCCGATTTCGGTTTCGTCGGGCTGACCTCGTGAGACGACTCCTGTTCAACAAATCCACGCCCGACCTCAACTTCTCCGGGCCGATTTTAGTTTTGTCAGGCTGACCTCGCGAGACGACTCCCGTTCAACAAATCCACGCCCGACCTCAACTTCTCCGGGCCGATTTCGGTTTCGTCGGGCTGACCTCGCGAGACGACTCCCGTTCAACAAATCCACGCCCAAACTCAACTTCTCCAGGCCGACTTCGGTTTACCCGACGACATACAGCTCTTCGCTGACCGCAATCTGACCCCGTAATAGTCGACCTCCGCATAGTGACCAAACAAAGCCAGGCCGATTTTGGTACCCTTGGGACCGACTTCAATATCTCGGCCCGACTTTACCAGAACCGACTTCGTCTCATCGACGTCGCCACCCGACTTCGGCACTCCGACTTCCACAAACCGACATCGTGATGTCGGGACCTTTGCATTTCCGACCTCAGCACCCCTGAGTTTAACCTCAAAATTGGGGCCCAAATTCGGTCAGAACCGATTTCAACATATCAGGCCAACATCACCGGAACCGACAAGCTCGACCCCACAACATAACTCGGATATCGGTAGTTGTAATCGAACCGACATCACCACACTCACCGACGTCCGATGTGTCAACGCACTTCCCGGGACAATCGAACATACCTATTCACATCCGATTCGCTGTCGGATCTCGGATTAGCCTTCAATTCACAGTCAGAACCGATCTCGGCCACGCTCCGACATCACCTTCACCGAGGTCTCAACATAATCGACCTCGCCAGAGACGACTTCTCAAGATGATCCCGACACAAATCGGGTACGACCACGTCACCTCCAGTCGAATTCGCCATCGCCGGACCTCCTTAATTCGTGCCCGACCACCACAACGTACTTAGGTTTTTGATTCACGACATCGACGCTGACGAATCGTGATCACTGTCCTCTAATTGGACCAATTTTGCTGCAATTGTTGAGGTTCGAAGACAAGGCCCTATTCGCAATTTTTTGTGAGAGAAAAAAATTATGAGCAGAAAGAATCGAAAAAACTGGCCAGCTATTTGATGATAAAGTCCAATTAATGTTCAATTTGGGCCTCACGCTAAATTGGCCCATCAACAAGAAATAAGAAGAGAGAGAGAGTCGGAGCCAAAGTTATTTATTCAAATCGACGAGAGTCGGGTCCGAATTTTATTCAAACCGATGAATGCGAGGGCTAAATTTTTTTACCGATGCTGAGGCCAAAATTATGCATTACTGCTGAGGTATCTTTCATTTCCGACATTTATATTCGCTCGCTGTAGAGCCGACATCCATATTCGCTTGCCGTTGAACCTCGACTTCGGCTGATCTGGCGTCTATATATTTCTTCGCTGTTGAGCCCGTACTCTAACATTAAAAAGAGCCGAATCTCGAAAAATAGTTCGGTACATAAAAAATGTGTGTCTTCCCCGCAAGAGGCAAGGCACAAAACCTACCATGGGGAAACACAATTAATGGACCCTCGATAAATCGGTCCTCGTTGCTGAGGCTAAACGTGTCCGTACCCTGAAGTTGGTATGGCCTGGCCAAACGCGACACAACCGGATACTTCCAAGCCCTGAAGATCGCTTGGGGAGGCTGATGCCCCTCGTGGCTAAATCCTGAAGTTGATTTAGCGGGCTTACAATAATAACTGACATCAATAATGTTCTTTCGCCAAATCCTGAAGTTGATTTGGTACGACCAATATTTCGGCAAGGCACAACACCTATCGGCAAAAAGTCAGACTCGACGAAACATGGATGTAACATCATTTATCGTACAGTAATTATTTCCCGCACGTGCTCATATATATATTCATACATTCATACATACATTCATACATACATTCATCATATACGCGCGTCATACATACATCTCGACATAAAAACTTCTTTTTTAAACCCTGAAGTTGGTTTGGGAAGGCTATACGCCCATTCTTTTCCAAACCCTGAAGTTGGTTTGGCAAGGCTATATGCCCATTCTTTTCCAAACCCTGAAGTTGATTTGGCGAGGCTAACGCCCTCCTCAAAATTATATGAAACATCGGGAGCATTACCCGATCATGCAATAATGTAATAAAAATGAGGCCAAAGTTCGGATATCGAGCTGTCCGACCCGCTCCATCTTACGAACAATAAATAAAAAATCGTGTCGTCTCAGTACGACATCAAAATCACGAATCCCATAACAATATCATGGGGCCCGAGTACTCACATAAAGTCATATCATTATCAGCATTACGGATGCAAATCCATTAAACCGCGTCATATTACGCGCAAAACATGACAACTGGGTACCAAATTACCCGACTAGGCCTTTCAGGCCTCCATTTATATAGCAATCTCAAAAAGTTGACTATCCACGCAGTCGACTTCGTTCTCAGAACAAAAACACGATTAGCATTAATACGTCAGGCAGAAGCCTGAGCGCGATCAATAAAGTAATCACGGGTCCCAAAGCACTCGGGCAACGTCCATGTGTCATTTATTACCGCATAAAGTGCCTTGAGCTCGACTGTGTATAAAGAAAAAGTCAGTCAAAATTGACTACATGCGACTTCAGAACAGTTCTATTCAGAACGTATTCTAAAGTCGGGGGCCTACTGTTGTTACCCAATTTTGGCCTCGCCTATTACAATATTATGCGTGGATATATATATTAAATCATGTGGATTTGTATTAAATCAATTGTTATAATTTATCTTATTGTTAAAGCCCAAAAATAATACCGCCTGTAATAATATCAGGGTCAATAAAAACGAATATAAATACCCCCAATGATGGACAACGAGATAAGTCTGAGGGGTGACTTTATCATATTTCTTCCCTGATCAAAACAGAGGCACCGCCTCTCTCCTTCTTCTTCTTCCGGGAGAAACTCTTGAACATACAAGAAATAAAGATCTTCTTCTTCAATTCTTTATCATTTACCAACACCAAAACATAAAAAAAGGGATAGATTTTCATCTCCCTAAATCACAAAAAACTCATATTTATCCTACACCTATTATTCATGGAATAGGGGTGTACATTTTATGTTGTTACCAAATCGCATAACAACAGACACGAAACAAGTTATGGAGACAATCAGAAAATGAAGTACCAAAGATAGAAAAGTCATCCATAAATACCTGTAAGCACTCCTCGAGCATGTCAGAGAAAATGGAGAACATGCACCGTTGGAAGGTCCCGGGTGCATTGCATAGGCCGAATGGCATCCTTCTGAAAGCAAAAGTACCGAATGGGCACGTGACGGTCGTCTTAGGCTGATTCTCCGGAGCTATGGCCACTTGGTAGTAGCCCGAGAGTCCATCTAGGAAGCAATAGAACTGGTGGACCGAGAGACGGTCGAGAATCTGATCAATGAACGGGAACGGAAAGTGGTCCTTCTTCGTTACGGTGTTGAGTCACCTGTAATCAATGCACATTCTCCACCCGGTAGTGATGCGAGTGGGCACCATTTCCTTCTTCTCATTCTCAATGACCGTGATACCCCCTTCTTTGGCACCACATGTATCGGGCTAACCCATTCACTGTCGGCCACTGGATAGATGAGTCCCTCGTAGTAGAGCTTCAACACTTCCTTCTTCACCACCTCCATCATGTTCGGGTTCAGCCGCTGTTGGCTATCCCGAAATGGCTTGGCACCCTCCTCCAGAAAGATCCGGTGCATGCACGTGGAAGGGCTGATGCCCTTAATGTCACCTAGGCTCCAGCCAATGGCCTTCTGATTCTTTTTGAGGACGCCAATCAGCTCCTTCTCCTCGTCCCGGTTAAGCTCGACAAAGATGATAACCGATTTTTGCATCTCGTCATTGAGGAAAACATACTTGAGATGGCGATGTAGTTCCTTAAGCTCTAGTGTGGATGGGTTTGGTTTATCGGGCTCGTCGGCTACAAAGAGCTCAATGGTTGGCTCTTCTTCCTCATCAAGATCGGGCAATGACCTTTCTTCTAAGTCCTTTACGGTCATCTCTCCAACGAATGGGTCTGCTACATCAACAAAGTCACACTCTTCCACAAAGTTCACCGAGGATGCCAAGGTGGCTTCTCGGACTGAAATAGACACGGATTCGCCTAAGACCGTCATGTTCAAGGTCCCGTTCTTGACATCAATGAGGGTGTTAGTGGTGGCCATAAACGGTCTGCCGAGAAGGATAGTGTGATCCTTCCTGTTTTCGTGCACATCCCCCACATCCAAAATGACAAAGTCTACCAGAACAATAAGCTTCCCGACACGAACAAGGACATCCTCAACTACCCCATTAGGGTATCTGATCGAACAGTCGGCCAGCTGGAGGCACATACGGGTTGGTCTCAAGTCACCGAGACCCAATCGCTGAAAGATAGAGAACGACATAAGGTTGATTCCCGCTCCAAGGTCAAGCATCCTCGAAGCTTCTTTCCCATTCCCGAGAGCAAACTTTATCACGAAACCCCTGGGGTCTCGTTCTTTCTTCAGAAGATCATGCTGCATGGCACTCGCCGCCTCATAGACCACCACTTTCTCACCATCGCTGAACTTCCTCTTCTTGGTGACCAAATCCTTGAAGACCTTCACATATGACGGCATATTCTTGATCACATCTAAGAGAGGCAAGTTCACGTTGACCTTCGAAAGCATGTTGTAGAGGTCCCGGAATTGCTGCTCTTGTTTCTCATCTCGAAGTCAGCTTGGGAAAGGGATGCGTGGCTTGTAAGGGTTTGGAGACTTGTGAAGCAAAGGACTCTCTGTCGGTTTTCCCGAGTCGGTTTCTGTGCTCTTCGAAATATCCTCGATTTCTTTGGGCTGGTCGGTTGGTTTGGGGTCATCAGGCTCGGGTATTCTAACCTTGTTTTCCACTTCCTTCCCGCTCCTCAAAACTGTTATCGCCTTTGCTTGCTCTAGCTGGCTCGGAAGTTTCCCTTTGTCTGACTCAGCCTCCATATTACTGACTCTCGTGGCAAGCTGACCCACTTGCGCCTCGAGACGCTTAATAGATGAGTCCTCGTTGGTGATAAACTGAAGGATCTTATCCAGCTTGTCATATTGATTTGACGAGCTTGGACCGGACCCTTGGGCTTGCTGTTGAGGTTGATGCTGTTGTTGGTAGTTCGGACGAGGGATGAAGTTGGGACGAGGTTGTTGTTGCATGAAGTTTGGACGGGGTTGCTGTTGGTTGAAGTTTGGGCGAGGTGGCTGGAGGGTGTTGTTGTTGTTGGACCACGAGAAATGTGGGTGATTTCTCCACCCGGGATTGTACGTGTTGGAGTAGGGGTCATTGGGCTGCCGATTCTGATAACCCTGGAGGGCGTTGACGTCTACATACTATTCTCCTACCTCCTGGTCAAATGCAGATGGGCACACCTCGGATCTATGCCCCTGAACTCCACATGCCCCGCATGTGTCTACCGTCATGGTCTGCACTGACTGACCTCCTCGTGCATTCATTATCCACATTTGCTCTGTGAGTTCGGCTATTTGGTGGGTCATCATGTCTTGAGCAGAAGATACCTCGTTGACCACGACCCTCTTCCCTCGATTGCTCTTTTGAGACGAGTTAGCACTCATCGTCTAAAAAATATCATACATCTCTTCGGCAGTCTTCGCACCGATGTCTCCCCCCGCACCATTATCAACCATATATTGCAAATTCTGGTTGAGGGAGTCATAGAAACAATTCATCAAAAGTCCCCGTGAAAGGTTGTGGTGAGGGCACTGCCGCTGGAGATCCTTGAATCGCTCCCAGGCCTCGTGAAGAGGCTCACTCGGTAGTGGGGCAAACGAGACGATCTGTGACCGGAGCTCCTGAGTCTTCTGACGGGAGTAGTACCTCCCAATGAACTTCGTGTAAACTTCGGTCCAGGTAGTCAGAGAAGCTGGTGCAAGCGTCATGAACTAGGCCTTGGCCCGGTCTTTCAATGTTTCTGGGAAGCACCTCATCTTCAACTGATCCTCATTCAGCCCGTTCAGAGGAAAGGTGTTGAGGACATTGTAGAGTTCCCGGATTAAGTTAAGCGGTTCTTAACTCAGGAGCCCATGGAATGTTGGCAACTGGTTGTAGTGAATCATTTTTAGCTCATAGTTCCGCGCAGGATCTGGCAAACGGATGCACGAAGTGACTGGCCCGATAACCGGCTGGGCTAAGGTTCGGAGAGTGTTACGAGGCGGTTGTTGGGGAGTGCTCGTCTCCTTCGTTAGATTCGAGAGTAAGCTCTTCCAGCAACTCCCTTAGGCTCTCGCTGACTGATTTGTTGATCGGAGATAGCAATTTGCATCCACTCCTGGTACGCATACACTAAGACCAACAAGGGTTACGAGCACCAATGATAGACAAAAGAAAACAAAATAAAAACAAATCAAAGAAAATCACTACAACTAAACAAAGAAATCAAACAAAAGTAACACAAAAATCATAAAATCATGAAAACAAGAGAAACACTGAAAACAAAATGAATAGGCGCACAAAATAAGTCCTAAACCTTCCCCGGAAACGGCACCAATTTGTTGTGAATATTTTTACCGGAGTAGAATCGAAAGATTCAAACACCGGGTAGTATCACAAGGAAGGTTGGCCGGATTAAATTGCGCGAATATTCAATCACAAAGAAAAGAAAATAATCCTAACACTCTAATCAGAATGGTTTGGTTTGATTTATCAGCTACGAACTGTAAAAATAAGCTAGCTATTCTAAACTCACAGCTCAAACGCAAATTCAAATAGTTTAAATGGACTAGGGTATCGGGGACAATCGTTTCCGGTTCTCAATGCATTTAACTGGCAATCAATTACTCGGCTAACAGAGTTAAGGACTAATTCATCTAGGGATTCATTCTCAATATCTCACGAAACAAGAGAATAAACATAAACGAACAATCATCAAGTCAATTAGCACATAGACAATACGTTACCGAACAAGCCTACTCTAAACGAGCCGAGGTCGATCTATTTCTCCCCTTTCAGTTCTAAAATCGATTAAATGAATTAGGATGGTGATCAATCATCTAACCCTAGGTTTAACATAACTCGAATAGATTGAGCAATCAACATTCACATAAACAATATTGAACCGGAAAAATTATCCCCTAACCATAGTTATCGACTTTAGCTACTCATCATAAACTCAACAATCATATTCTCATCAAAGAAAGCCATAACATTCATAGATGAAAATAAAAAGAGAACTTACGATTAGTACGAAATTTAATGTCGAGAGAACAACGATAAATCCAAATCCTAGAGATAAAAGGGAGCTTTTATGCTCCACAATTCAATCCAACATGAAAACCACCAGACAAAATGTTTTTGGGAGTGAAAACTCTAAAAAACAAAGTCTCTCCCCTGTAAAAATTACCCTAGGCTCGATCCTATACCTCCCAAATTTGAAATCACAAGAAAACCGCGTCTGTTACAAAGCAGACCTTAGCGGAGCTAAGGCTCTTTAGCGCCGCTAAGCCTCGTTAGTTGCTCATGTCTGTCCCTGTTAAGCTTCAAAATGCCGCTATCCACTATGGCCTTAGCGGCGCTAAGGCCTGGAAAATCAAAGTTGTGGCTTTTTCCTCGGTTCGCGTGCTCGTCAATGTCGCTCGGGTACTGCCCGAGCTAGAAACTCGATCCTCACATGTTTGGGTCCACAAAATGATGCTCGAACAACACACTTCCCTTCTCGTCAGAGTGTTCGTCGATCCGGTCAACCTAAAACCTAGAACCACCACAACCGAAAAAACACGAAAAGAAAGAAAATTGGAAAGAAAATAAGGAAAATACTAAACAAGCCAAAATGAAGATAAAAGCAAGAAACGACAAAAGGGACCAAAAATACCTAAAAGAAGACCTAAAACGGGGGAAACGACACAAAATATCAACGAAAATAGCAACAAAAACGGGACAAACAGTTACGATTACCTTCGGATGCTGCGAGGTCGGATTTTTTTGGGCCAGAGCTTGTCTGCTGGGTGCGACGAAACCTTACGACATCTCGGTTGGGTGATGTGGACCATTGGAGCAGCCTTTTTGCGGTGTCGGTGTGGCGGCTATGGAAGTGGAGAAACGACCGCGTGTTCTCGAATAATGTGCCCAGTGCGGGTGCGATGTCTCAGATGGTGTTGCACGATAGTGCAAACTATCTACGAGCAGCGGCGGACTATCGAAAGGTAGAGGCTAATATATACGAGACTCGCTTGGTGAAGTGGATCCCTCAGGATGTAGGGTGGGTGAAAGTCAACATTGACGACTCGATTAATCGGCATACGGGCTTGGGTAGTGTGGGTGGGCTTATCCGGAATGAGTTGGGACATTGGCTCGGAGGCTTTGCTATGAATATTGGAGCAGGTACAGTTTTGGAGGTGGAGCTGTTGGGTCTGACACACGGGCTGAATTTGGCGTGGAACCGAGGTTTTCGGAAGGTGGTGATTGAAGTTGATAACTTACGTGTGACGCGACTGGCGACATCCTCGGATGGAGAGGCCGGTCAACATGGTGATCTGGTGCACGCAATTCATGAAACTCTTTGTCGAGAATGAGAGATAAAGGTTCAACATGTGTACCGAGAAGCGAATTGTGCGGTGGACTTCGTTGCCCATCTAGCGGCTCCATACCCTCTCGGACTTCATATATTGCCTTCTCAACCCCCGGGGTTAGATTCTTGGATTGAGCACGATAGATTGGGAGTCTTGTCTCCCCGCCAATTCTTAGACTAGGCCCTTGGCCTCCTTTATTGTACAAAAAAAAAAACAAAAAATATGAACTAAATATGCATGGGGTATGAACTACACATGTAGTCCTTATGAACTAAATATGCACCAATAATATCAACTAAGTATGCACCTGTTATTAACTAAATATGCATCTGTTATGAACTTAATATGCATCATGAATGAACTAAATATGCAACAAAAATATGCAATAAAATGTACATTTTCTATAGGTAATTTATAATGTATATTTAGTAAATTTATGATGCATATTTAGGTAATTTATGAAGCATATTTAGTTAATATGAAATGCATACTTGTTATATTTAAATTAAATATATAATGATGCATATAGAGTTAATTTATGATGTATATTTAGTTAATTCATGATACATATTTAGTTCTAACAAATCCAGTACCATGCATTTAATATGAACTAAATATGCATGGAGTATGAATTACACATGCAGTCTTTCTGAATTAAATATGCACCAATAATCTCAACTAAGTATGCACTTATTATTAATTAAATATGCATCTGTTGTGAACTTAATATGCATCATGAATGAACTAAATATGCAGCGAAAATATACAATAAAATGTACATTTTATATAGGTAATTTATGAGGCATATTTAGTTAATTTCCGATGCATATTTAGGTAATTTATGAAATGCATACTTGTTATATTTTAATTAAATATATAATGATGCGTATATAGTTAATTTATGATGCATATTTAGTTAATTCATGATACATATTTAGTTCTTACGAAATGCATATTTAGTTCATGAACAGTGCATACCTAGTTTATTTGAGATCCAATCATAACAATTTATTTGTGTAGATCAATAACTTATATTAATCAATTTAAAATTAAAATTAATTATATATAAAAATAATTAATAATTATATTTAATTTAATTGTATAAAATATATATTTTATTGCATATTTCGTTGCATATTTAGTTCATTCATGATGCATATTTCGTTAGTAAAATGTGCGTATTTAGTACATAAACAGTGCATACATAGTTGATATTATTGGTGCATATTTAGTTCATAAGGATGACATGTGTAATTCATACCTCATGCATATTTAATTCATATTAAGTGCATAGTATTGTATGCATATTTACTTCATACATAATGCATATTTGGAGTCAACGGTCAACGTCGGAAGTCAACGGTCAACGCAGAAGTCAACGGTCAACGTGGGAGTCAATAGTCAATTGTCAAAATAATATTTAATAATTAAAATAATAAAAATAAAGAATTAAGTAATAAAAATAAAGAATTATGATTTAAATGAAGAGTCAAACCTTGGCCACACATCATGTACCAATCTAGTGGCCAAGAATGAGTCTCACATGCACACTTTAAAT
>CACSLK010027831.1:9507676-9555770 GCA_902706635.1 Striga hermonthica
GTCTTTGTCTAATGTTTAAAATATCTAAAATATTATAAGGGTTAATAATTGTTAAAAATATTAGTATTTAGATGAGTGACAATTATTTTAAAAAAAAAAAAAATTACCGAATGATTTATATCTGTTACGATAGTTTATTAGAAAAAATAGGTTAGAATTGATAGAATTGATAGTTTATTAGAAAAAATAGTTTATTACGATATTTAAAATTTATAGGGATCTATATAATAGGATTCTTCATATGGTCCGATCTTTAAGGGCGACGTGTGTATGGAATTAAGTGTGAACAGATTCAATTTTTTAAGTGTGAACAAATTAAAGATTGGAATAAGATTTCTTCTATGTACGTTATCCCAATAAATCAGCCGATTTATTTCTCTATTCAAACACACCTAGGTGATCAACTAATTATATTTTTTGAATATTAGTCATATTTGTATCATGAAATATTATATTTTAGTTATATTTTAAAGTAATATCTTTAAACGTAATAAAATATTTTTTGAATATTAGTCATATTTGTATTATGAAATATTATATTTTAGTTATATTTTAAAGTAATATCTTTAAACGTAATAAAATATTTTTAAAAAGGGGGATTGCTAATAATGCAGACCTTCTAGTGAGTGGGGATATTTTTTAAGGTGATTTTCTTTTATGAAAGAAGCAAATTGTTCTCTGTTGGCCAGTTATGACATATCAAGAATAAGCATCATACTCAAATAACAGTAATCCGTGACTAGTCAAAATAAATAAATAAATAAATAAATAAATAAAAGAAATATGGTCCCATAAATTGGAAATCTTGATTTTGTTAGGGCAATTAGACGCTATCAGACCCATATAAACCTGTGTTGCGTTCAAATTTGCAAGAAAAAAATAAAGTGCAATTGCTGAAATTAGATGAAGATTAACCTCAATTTGAAACAAATTCATCATAAAAATCAGATCTGAATTACTAAACACCGGCCCCATAAAGACCATTTTGCCCTTCATCTATATAAAAAAAATCATTAAAAAAAAACTTCACGTCAAAAGTTATGAAAAAATGACGGGACGACCCTCACACTAGGAAGGGATTGTTCATTCCACATGTACTTTTTTTCTTTTTTACATTATAAAAAGTTTTTAAAATTTTTTATACCCAATCTTGTACACACCCGTAATCCATAATTAGATGGTTTATTACTGAGTTATCAAGATGTATCTGAAGAGCCTACGGAACTACCACCAACCCGAGGTGTGAAACATCAGATAATACTAAGCCAGACAGCTCACCAAAACACCAATACCTCTACAGAGTGTCACATGACCAGAAAGATAAAACTGAGAGGATTATTAAGAAATTATTGGACTTTGGGTTCATACAACTAAGCCATAGTCCATTTGCATCATCTGTTCTTTTGGTCAAGAAAAAGGAGTCGACATGGAGGTCATGTGTTGATTATAGGTACCTTAATGGATTAACAATCAAACATGACTTTTTCATACCAGTAATTGGTGAGTTATTGGATGAATTGCATGGGGCAACCTATTTTTCTGAAATAGACTTGAGTTCAGGCTATTTCCAAATTTTAATGAAGCCAGATTATAGACATTTAACTACATTCAATACCCACAGTGGTCAATATGAGTTTTTTGTTATGCCATTTGGGCTTTATAATGCCCCTGCAACCTTCCAGTCGCTAAAGAATCAGATATTTAGAGAGTTGTTGAGAAAACATGCATTGTTTTTTTTTTTTTTTTTTTATGATATCCTAGTCTACAGCCTGACCTGGGATGCACATCTTAAACATTTGGAGGAAGTTTTATTAGTCCTAAGGGAGAACAAGTTGTATGTAACAAGAAGCAAGTGCCACTTTGGGCAACAAGAAATGGAATACCTGGGGCACATCATCACCCCATTTAGTGTAACGACAGACCCATAAAAAATTGCAAATATGTTGGATTGGCCTGAACCAACCAACATCAAGCAACTGAGGGGCTTTCTAGGGCTTACTGGCTATTATAGGATATTTTTCAAGAGGTGTGGAGTTATAAGCAAACCCCTCACCAATCTATTAAGTAAGGACAACTTTAAATGGAATGAAGAAGCAAGAAGGGCTTTTAACAAACTAAAGGAGGCAATGGTGACAGCCCCAGTGCTAGGGTTGCCTAATTTCACAAAGCTCTTTGTTCTAGAAACTGATGCAAGTGGCACAGGGGTGGGTGCAATACTTATGCAGCAGGGCAGACCTTTGGCCTACATGAGTAAAACACTTTGTCCCAGAGTTTATGGTTGTTCTAAAGGCCCTTCAGAAATGGTGACATTATCTAATGGCCAACTGATGGTGCTTGCTTTAGGTTGATCTGATCTCTAGTTCGGATTCGGAAAGGTAACTACAAGTGGTCACTACTTCGCGGAATCGAAGGGAAATGGTTCGCGAGGGGCAACAAGGCCAATGAAGATCCAATTTCTGGGGTACTGGAAGATCCTAATATTCTACAGTCGAATAAGGGGCATAAATCTATCATTAGGACAGACCAAAAAATACTAAAGCATTTGTTGGATCAAAGAATCATGAACCATATGCAGCAAAGGTGGCTTACTGAACTTATGGGGTTGAATTTTGAAATTCATTACAAGAAGGGTACAGAGAATAGGGCAACTGATGCCCTATCAAGAAAGCCAAAAGGGAGTGCAGACCTCAGTTCAATCACTACAGTGGTTCCTACATGTATTTAGTTTCTATATGTATTTAGCTAGTGCTCAAAAGCTATGACGGATATGTGTTTGTCCCATTTTTGTTGCGTTTTTCGTGATTATTTTTCTTTTCTTTTTCCCCCATTTTATGTTTTTTTTTTCTTTTCGTTTTGGTCCGTTTTGTTTCTCGTTGTGTGGTTTCATCTATTTAGAGTATTTATGTGTTTTTTCGTTATTTTCTTCGTTTTCTGCATTTTTCTCGTCTTTAGTGGTGTGCAGGTTAGGTTCCTCAATCGACTTCAATTAAAAAGGCAAAAATGATTTCGCGAGCTTAGCTTTGTAGAACAATGTGTTGGCAACGAGCAAGGAAAATCAAAACTCAATTATGAAGTCGGATGAGTTCAAATGGGCCGAGACACGAAGTCGAACATGCTGCCTCGGGCCGTCGAGCTGGTTCCCCACGCCTGTACGGAGAGCACGCTCTTCATCTGCACCACACCGTGAGACAACCGTCGTTGCACTTCGCCATGCCGTGAAAAGAAGCCTCGGTGTGTCGCTGCTCTTCTTCCACGCCGCGAGCCTCCTCATGTTCTCACGCTACTGCTCAAGCCTCCCACCCCACGCCACAGTGCCTTTCACGTCGTGCAGCTCCGCCACGGGCAAGCAAGACACAGCTTCGGCCACCCTTCACGCCGCAGAGAACCCTCACGACGCGCCACCACTTTGCTCCGCGCTGCGGCACACCCCTGCACCGCGGCAACCATCCTCATCACGCCGCGACAGAGCCCTCTTCCGCGCCACTGCACAGCTTCACGCACGCTACAGCTCCTCTTCGCGCTGCAGAAGTCGGTCACGCCGTGGAACCTACAACTTCTCCATGACGACGCCCAGGTTTCATGGCCGCGGCCGCGACTTTCCCTTCCCCGCGGCTGCGGCGAGCAAAGAAAGTCCCACGCCCAACTTAAGACGAGAAAACTCGTGGCATCGGATGATCTCGCGGCCGCGGAGCTCACCTTCACCGCGGCCTGCGGGCCCTCCCGCAGCTGCGAGTCGCGCGTTAGCAGATTTTTTAAATCTGATTTTGTTAAATTGAGAGGGATACGCTAAACACCTAGGTTTTTATTTTCTCTCGTTCTTCTCCCTTCAAAATAGAACTTTTCTCTTAGTTTTCTTCTTTCTATTGGATTTTGAGAGTGAAAAACTCCAAGGTTCGTACTTCCAGATTTGGTTGCTCTCGTTATCGACGTTGGATATTAATCGTAAGCTTTCTTTTCGTTTAACCTATGATTATGATGGCTTGGATTAATATGAATTTTGATGTCGAATCAATGATGAGCGCTAATTTAATCCGCTAGGGAATAGGGGATGATGTTTTGATTTTGTTTGTGATTGTCGGGCTTGAGATTGTTCAAGTTGTGCGAGTTAATATTTTACTAGGGTTTTTTCGATCATTGTTCTCGAATTTTGCGAATTGTTGATGGGTGACACTTCAACGTCCAATGATTTTAATTGAATTCGTTTAGTGCGTGCAAAATGTTTGAAGACTTTAAAAAGGCAAGTTGATTAACCAACTCCTAGTCTAATTTAATCGAATCTTAGAACCGAAAGGGGAGGAGTCGGTCGAAATAGGCTCGTATGAACTAGGCTTGTTCGTAACTGTATTGCCTAGGCGTTAATTGAGTTGTTAATTTGTCGTTCAAGCTTGTTCTCTTGTTACGAAAAGTTATTGAGAATGAGAACTCGGACGATAGGTTATTCAAATCACTTAACCGAACAATCACTTGCCGATTAATTACATTTCGAAACAAAACGGATATCCCCGACTCCCTAGCTCCTTAAATCATGCTAGTTCTTTGTGATAATTTTGCTATTTCAATTTGCTTTATTTAAATTCTAGTAGTTGTTAATTTAAATCCAAACCAATCTTTGATTTAGAGTGTTTAGGAATTTTATTTATTTTCTTTTTATTTGTGATCAATACCAAAGCTGAATTTCGAACCGCCTTCCTCGTGAGGTCGACCCAGGGAACGAATCTTTTGATTCGGTAATCGGTAAAAATAACAATTTGTACACAACAAATTTGGCGCCATTGCCGGGGAAGGCAAGTAGGATATTTAGTTTTGGTATTGAAATTATTTTTTTTGTGTGTTTCTCGTTATTTTTGCATTTTTAGTGTCTTGGTTCTTTCTCTGCCTTTTGTTTTTCTATATTGTGTCTTTTTCTTCTTCTCTTTTTCGTGGCTACGTTGGGTCATTTTGTTCTGTTGTGCAGGGATATGAATTACAATCACGAGTATTCCTCCCAACACTACCCCTCTTGGAACAGTGAGCCGAGTTATTGTGCCGGGTACTACACCCAATCTCACGCATACTTTTTCAAGCAGTGTTGGAACCAATTTCTGGTCGAGCAGACGCATGAGTCCAACAAGTTTAACGAGAAGCTCGACCAGATTCTTGATTTTATAGAATCCAAAGCAGCTCGTGAAAAAGAGGCCGCCGACAATGATAAACTTGATCGGGCTCTCGCTCTTTTGCAATCTCAGGCAGCCCGTAGGAGCAATCTTAAGGGCGAGATCGCGAACTTAGTGGAGCACATTCAAGTTATAGAGGACCGAGTTATCTCTCCCGAGTCCATCATGCAAGACGAGCTTACATATATGGGTGGACTCCGAGAGGATACCTTGACGAGCGATGAAAAACTCGACCTCATCCTTGCTCGTGTGGCGGCCCAAGCAACTCGACTAGAGGAGATTGAGGGTGGATGTAGCCGATTGGTGGACCAGCTCGATGGGATAATGGATCACATTCAATCCGTCAAGCCACGAGTCAATGAGACCTTGAGCATTAACTATCAGATTTACGAAGGCGAAACGGAAGAAGAAGAGGATGTGCTTCCAGCAGATGAGGGTTATATTTTTTATGGAGGTAATTTCTTAGCCCGAATTCGAGAGTCTCTCATTTTAGCCGTCATGCACCGTTGAGAAGGCCCCATTGGTCCTGGTATACTCCACATATGTTCTCATCCTTCCATTGGTTAACAATGGAGTTTCGTTGAAGAGAGCTCTAGGCCACTTCGTTACCCATCTAGCTCCCATGCTTAGTTCCAGAATAATATTGCTACCCGAGGTGTCGACAATCATTCTACGGGAGGTGCCGACTATTATTCGACAGGAGTTGGCCAATCATTCGCACCCCCATCTGAGACAGCCTCCTCCCCAGTCCGAGCCAGCCGTCAACTCGACGAGACAGTGTCCTGCCACCCCGCGTTCCCCCTCCACCTCCAATGAGGGCCAACATTCCCCCACCTCCTCCCGTAAGAGACAGCGTTCCCCCTCCCGCTCCCCTGTGACACAGCGTTCTCCCCCCTCCCATGAGAGACAGCGTTCCCCCAGCCCCGCCCCTAATAAAACACAGCGTTCCCCCTCCCGCTCCCCTGAAAAGCAACGTTCCCCCTCCCCCTCCCATGAGAGACAACGTTCCCCCAGCCCCACCCCTAATAAAACACAGCGTTCCCCCTCCCGCCACTTCTCGAGAATACAAAGGGGTGGCACGATCGTCACTTCTTTCTGGACCCCGGATGAGTTCTCTTCAGGTTTTGTCAAGCTAATGACGTAAAACAAGCTCTTCTTGGGAGGCAACCCAAGTGATATTTATTGCTTTCGTGTTCATTTTCTCTTATGCCTTTTCTTTTACCTTTGAATAATGGGAGGTTTGGAGTTTTTGTGGTTTTTTTGGGCAGGACGTATCTATTGGGGATTGGAGCATGGGCGAAGGACTTGCATCGGGATGCTTATTCTCCTCGATGAATATTCGGTTTGCACCCCTTGTTTCTTTCTGTTTCTTTCAGTCTGTCTTTTCGTTGAGTCAGTTGTTTTAAGTTTTGTGTTGGATGCTAGTATTTGTCCATTATATGATATTGCTAAGTCTTTGTAGTTGACTTCCTATTCTGTGTTGAAGCAATGAGGTCATTGCCTCATTCTAAGTGTGGGGGAGTCTATTTGGATTTTGCGTTCTTATGTGGTGGATCAGTCTAGCTTAGGTTTTTGTTTTGTTGAGCATGTGATATTGGTGAATTATATGATGTGTTAATGAATGCTTGATGAAATTGAGAAGTTGTGATGACAAACGTATGGTCATTGCCTCGATATATGATTGATTGCTTTGAGTGACATTTATTTACCTTGTGAGGTTTTGATCCTTGCTTTTCTTTCTTGTGAGATATTGGTCATATTCTTGAATGATTAGAACTTGACTTGAGTTTATTTGAAAGAAATTGATTAGAGTTTTAAATTGCGAATATGATTGAGGCGTTTTGTTTGATTAGCTCTTTTTAGCCTTGTTCTTTGATCCTAAACGTTATTTTCCCTAGAAGCCCGTTTGAGCTTTGAGCCTTTTTCTTGTCAGTCGTACACGAATGTATTTTGTTGACTGATTTGGTGATGATTGGTGAAAATGGTGTTATTGTTGAATGAGGTGAATTGAAGTTGGATTTCTATTGCTTGGCCTATTTAAAAACAAAAAAAATGAGAGCTCGCAGGACGAATCGATTGGATTCTGCTCCTCTTACTAGTCGGTTCGTGTTGACGGGTAATGAGCATTGAGAAACTACTGTAGGACACTTGGATAACCTCCAATGTTTACACCTACAGAATGTTGTCCTTTTGATTCGATCTTATTTGGAAAAAGTTACTCCCTAAATCAAAAAATAGATATAGAAAAAATATAGTAAGATAAAAAAAAAAAAGAAAAAAAGTTTTTGGGTCAAGTGATGTTGTAATTTAATTAAAGCATTTAGGTGTTGTTTGTGGAGTTGTTGGGGAATGATATGTGTTTTGCCTTGTTGATTTTGATGAGTAGCAGATATTCGAGTAGTCTATTACTCGAGAACTTTGATTGTTTATCTGAGCTTCTTGTTTATATATATCCATACCTTTTCCTTAGCCCATATTACAACCCGTGAAGTCCTCTTGATTCGCAAATCTTGAACTGTGATTGTTTCTGAGTAATTTAGACGATTGGCAAGCATATGTTGAAACTTGAATATCGACCAATTTTGAGCGTGCCTATCATATATTCGTGCAAGAAAATGAGTGAGGTTTATATTACATTCTATGCGTTTGAGAGTTTGCCATTTTGAGTCCAAGTTGATATTTGAGGCATATGGTCGTACGTTCGTTGGAATTCGACTCAGTTGAATTGGGCATTTTGAGACTCTTCTTATATAAAACCATACCCATGCTCGTATCTTGTTTTCTTTTCTTTTTGTTCGGGACGAACAAAGGTTTTAGTGTGGGGGAGTTGTTTGTCCCATTTTTGTTGCGTTTTTCGTGATTATTTTTGTTTTCTTTTTCCCCCATTTTATGTTTTTTTCTTTTAGTTTTGGTCCGTTTTGTTTTTCGTCCTGTGGTTTCATCTATTTAGAGTCTTTATGTGTTTTTTCGTTATTTTCTTTGTTTTCTGCATTTTTCTCGTCTTTAGTGGTGTGCAGGTTAGGTGCTTCAATCGACTTCAATTAAAAAAGCAAAAATGATTTCGCGAGCATAGCTTTGTAGAACAATGTGTTGGCAACGAGCAAGGAAAATCAAAACTCAATTATGAAGTCAGATGAGTTCAAACGGGTCCGAGACATGAAGTCGAACATGCTGCCCCGGGCCGTCGAGCCGGTTCCCCACGCCTGTACGGAGAGCACATTCTTCATCTGCACCACATCGTGAGACAACCGTCGTTGCACTCCTCCATGCCATGAAAAGAAGCCTCGGTGTGCGCTGCTCTTCTTCCACGCCGCGAGCCTCCTCATGTTCTCACGCCGCTGCATAAGCCTCCCACGCCTCGCCACAGTGCCTTTCACGTCGTGCAGCTCCGCCACAGGCAAGCAAGACACAGTTTCGGCCACCCTTCACGCTGCGGAGAACCCTCACGGTGCGCCACCACTCTGCTCCGCGCCGCGGTAGCCATCCTCATCACGCCGCGACAGATCCCTCTTCCGCGTCGCTGCACAGCTTCACGGCGTGCTACAGCTCCTCTCCGCACCGCGGAAGTCGGTCATGCCGCGGCGCCTGCAACTTCTTCATGTCGACGCCCAGGTTTCGTGGCCGCGGCCGCGGCGAGCAAAGCAAGTCCCACACCCAACTTCAGACGAGAAAACTCGCAGCCGCGGAGCTCGCCTTCACCTCGGCCCGTGGGCCCTCTAGCGGCCGCGAGTTGCGCGTTAGCAAATTTTTTAAATCTGATTTTGTGAAATTGAGAGGGATACGCTAAACACCTAGGTTTTTATTTTCTCTCGTTCTTCTCCCTTCAAAATGGAACTTTTCTCTTAGTTTTCTTCTTTCTATTGGATTTTGAGAGTGAAAAACTCCAAGGTTCATATTTCTAGATTTGGTTGCTCTCGTTATCGACGTTGGATATTAATCGTAAGCTTTCTTTTTGTTTAACCTATGATTATGATGGCTTGGATTAATATGAATTTTGATGTCGAATCAATGATGAGCGGCTAATTTAATCCGCTAGGGAATAGGGGATGATGTTTTGATTTCATTTGTGATTGTCGGGCTTGAGATTGTTCAATTTGTGCGAATTAATATTTTACGAGGGTTTTTTCGATCATTGTTCTCGAATTTTGCGAATTGTTGAAGGGTGAGACTTCAACGTCCAATTATTTTAATTGAAATCGTTTAATGTGTGCATGATTTTTGAAGACTTTAAAAAGGCTAGTTGATTAACCAACTCCTAGTCTAATTTAATCGACTCTTAGAACCGAAAGGGGAGGAGTCGGCCGAAATAGGCTCGTATGAACTAGGCTTGTTCGTAACTATATTGCCTAGGCGTTAATTGAGTTGTTAATTTGCCGTTCAAGCTTGTTCTCTTGTTACGATAAGTTATTGAGAATGAGAACTCGAACGATAGGTTATTCAAATCACTTAACCGAACAATCACTTGCCGATTAATTACATTTAGAAACAAAATGGATATCCCCGACTCCCTAGCTCCTTAAATCATGCTAGTTCTTTGTGATAATTTTGCTATTTCAATTTGCTTTATTTAAATTCTAGTAGTTGTTAATTTAAATCCAAACCAATATTTGATTTAGAGTGTTTAGGAATTTTATTTATTTTCTTTTTATTTGTGATCAATACCAAAACTGAATTCCGAACCTCCTTCCTCGTGAGATCGACCCGGGAAACGAATCTTTCAATTCGATACTCGGTAAAAATAACAATTTGTACACAACAATATGCCTTTTTTGGAAAGATATTAGAGGCAAATTCAATTGATCCTACTACCTACCCAGAATTCAAGATTGAAGGAGGGATTGTTAGGCACGAAGGCAGATAGTGCATTGGTGAAGACCAACAACTTAGGGACCTTATTCTTACTATGGTACATGACTTAACAATTGGAGGGCATTCGGGGATTAAGGCACTTACATGAGGCTAAAAGGAAATTTTACTGGCATAAAATGAAAAAAGAAGTGGAGAACTAGGTGAAGGGGTGTGACACATGCATCATGAACAAATCAGATAATGGCTCATATCCTGGGTTGTTACAGCACTTACCTGTACCAGATTAAGCTTGGATCTACATATCCATGGATTTTATAGAGGGGTTGCCAAAATCTAGGGGTAAGAATGTGATACTAGTGGTGATTGACATGTTCACCAAATATTCTCATTTTATAGCACTATCCCACCCATTTACAGCCCAGATAGTGGAACAAGTGTTCCTTGACACTATACACAAATTACATGGTTATCCAACATACATAGTCACTAAGAGGGATAAGGTCTTTACAAGCTCTTTCCGGAAGGAATTGCTTAACTTATTGGGGTGAGCTTAGACATAACATCATCTTATCATCCTCAGTCTGACTGGCAGACTGAAAGGTTGAACAAGTGCTTGAAGACCTATCTAAGGTGCATGGTGCATCAAAATCCCAAACAATGGATTAAGTGGTTACCTTTGGCAGAGTTTTGGTATAATACTAATTACTATACCGGTTTGAAGACTACCCCTTTTGAGGCTCTATAAGACTACCCGTCCCCAATCATGTCACTTGGACCCTATTTGTACTCTAATGATACAGATGCAGGCAAAATGATGCAAAACATGCAAGAAACCATGAAATGCATGAAAGAAAATTTGATTACAGCTCAAAATAGAATGAAAGTATATGCATACAATCATCGACAAGAGCAGGAATTCAAGATTGGTGACCAAGTGTTCTTAAAGCTTGAAACTTTTCGACAAAACACAGTTGCTATCCGAAACAATTTGAAGCTTACATCTAAATACTTTGGTCCTTACAAGTTTTGGAACGTATTAGAGGGTAGCTTATCGACTGGATTTACTAGAGGTACATCTCGTGTTCTATGTGTCATTGTTGAAAGGTAGAGTTTCGCCGAGAAACTGCATGTTGTCCTCGTTGCCACTTACAGATGACGATGGATTATTTTAGGTTCGGCCATCTTGTGTCTTATCATACCGCAACGTTCGGAGGAGTGGCCTTGACGTGGACCAGGTACTGGTTCGGTGGGAGAACGGTTCCGATGAGCTCGCCACCTGGGAAGATCTGAGTTTATTCAGAAGAAATTTCCCTCTTTTGATCCTTAGGGACAAGGATCATCTTTTGGAGGGGGTAATGTTGTGGCTCATGGATAAAGGCTTGAACTTTTGGATGGTGAGGGGTCGGAGATGAGAAATGATGAAAGTGCGAGAAAGGAGATCGTCGGTGGAACTGTTGATTTAGGGTCTAGTTTGTGAAAAGAAGGCAAAAGGCCGATGGAAGATAAAGATAAGGTAGATCTCGTTAATTTGGGCTCAGACTCAAACTGGGCAGAGGAATTAATTATTTAAGTAGCCTATTTATGTTATTTGTATTTTTTTTGTTTATGTCTCCGTGGACATCTGTTTAGCTCAGTTAGTATTATTACGTATTAGGGTTTTTGTGGCCCATATAAACCATCATTAAATTGAGAATTGTTCCCCACTAGAGAACAAGTTATGCAGTTACACAAATTTCCTCCCTCTCTTTCTATCTCCTATCTGCTACTCTCTCTCTCTCCCCTAATTATATCTCATTCCTCTCTATTTCTTCAATTCACGCTACGGGTGTTCACGGTCCGGATTGATCCGGTTTTAGCCCAAACTATGAACAAATCGGACCTAACCATTAATTTTTTTTCTTGTCCATAACCGGAACGGTTTTATTTTTTAACTGGCCACAATTCGGACCGTATTGGACGATCAGTTAAATCCAAATCTATGTTTTTGGCGTTCAATTTTTATTTTTTTTTCATTTTGAGCTTTTTTTTTATTTTTCAATTTTGGGCCCAAAAGAGATTATTTGTGCCTAAAAATTAAGAAAAACAATAATAATGAAATAAAAAATACACAATTCGTCCCATAAGCATAAAAAAACGAATGTGGGAAAAATTGAAGGTGCACAAATCTAAAAATGAAAAAATGAAGGTGGGAAAAAGTGAAAAGTTATAGTGTCTTACAAAATTATTAAGTCAACAAAAGGCCAAAAAGTGAAAGTGAATGTATTGTATTTGTCGGCCATAGTGAATGAGTGAATGTTTTATATTTGTTATAGTTTTTTATTATTTACAGGTCCGGTCTGGTTAAACCGACAGTTTGTCGCTAGTAAACCGTTAACCGGACCGGTTATTCCAGATTTTTAAAAAAATTAACTACTAGATTTTTTAAGGATTTTTTAACTGACTATTTAACCGATCTGTGGTCCAGATTGACGGGTTTTTTCGGTTAAAACCAGATGGTGAACACCCCTAATTCACGCTCTCAATTTCTGATGTTCCATGAATATATCAACTAATTAAAGTTAAAATTAAGGAAGCCCATAACATTTCCCTGCCCCATATGGCCCAAATCGCTCGGATCAGTCTCCCCACCATACACAAAGATGTATTTCCCGATCACAAGAGGCGAGAACACGCTTCTCGGGCTCGGTTTTTCTCCATTCATCTCCACTTGAACCCATTTTCCTTCTTTTAGATCAAAATAATGAACGTCGTCAACTTCCATCCCTGTAAAACCATACATAACCCATATTTTCTCGAGCACCGAAGCTAGCCTGGGCCCGCCCCTCGGCTTCACACTCTCCCCCAATAGTGAAAACTCGACCCATTCCTTATCAACCACATCAAAAGCCCACAAATCGTTCAGTCTTCCCGAATCACCACAACCTCCAAAAATGTACACTCTCCGCTCGTCAACCGCCATCGAGTGGTAGCTCCGGTGGGCCGGGCCGGGGGAAACAGGGCCCACGTGTTGGTACACACGTCGAACGAGTACAACTTGTTCAGCTTCTTATGAGTCTCGTCTCTTCCTCCGAAGACATAAATGGTCTCGCCAATCTAGGACATGAAAATGCCGACACGTGGCGGAGAAGTCCGGTCAACAAGATCAAACACGTGGAGATGGTTGTCAACAGGGATACGTGGCACAAAATCGCTGCCGAACGAGTAAGCCTTTGGCCCCATGACTGTGATGGCGTGCGAGCTTCTTGCCCCAGGGCCCTCGCATGTCTGCTGCAGCTGCAGAAGGAAAAAAGTTTGTAGAAAAGATTCAACTTTGGTGGAGACTGTAAGGACAGTTACAGGGGGGACTTCAAGAAAAAAAAAATCTAATGTTTGAAAAGTAGATTTTTTGCAAACAGAAGCTGTAAGAAAAAAGCCCAAGCCCAATTGGATTGGGTGCCCCAAGCCTACTAGAAGTAGACTCCTATAAACGGGTACGTCATTACACGGTCCCAATAGAACCGGCTCTGATACCATGTAAGAAACTGGGGGAAAAATGGGTGTGGGCCCACTAACATGAAGCGCACCATAAGCAGGAAAAGCCCATATGAAGCCCAAGTGGGGTTCCATCCCAAAATCCCCTCTTCATCAACTGTTGAATTCCTTTCGAGAGAATATCTAGTGATAGAGGCGCAGCTGAACCCAAAGTCGATGCTTTTGTCGAATCCCACTTGGGCTTCATATGGACTTTTCCTGCTTATGGTGCGCTTCATGTTAGTGGTCCTGCACCTGTTTTTCCCTCAAGACTCACAAGTGATATTCTAACACGCCCTCTCACTTATGAATCCTTCGGAAGCCCAAGCCCAACTGGGTTGGGTGCCCCAAGCCTACTAGAAGTGGACTCCCATAAACAGGTACATGGGGAAGCAGACTCCCATAAACGGGTATGTCATCATACGGTCTCAATAGAACCTGATCTGGTACCATGTTAGAATATCACTTGTGAGTTGTCCCACATCGTTCATACATGGAAAATAGACCCACCTTATAAGTCTAATGGGCTACTTCTTCTTCCACAAATTAGCCATTTCAGCCCGTACGCACGCGCGAATATCCTCAATAAAGGCGGACCCATCTGTTGGCCTCACCTCCTCCGGGTGCACCGACCTATCATCACCCACAGTCCGGGCCTGCTTCCTCGGGTGCACAGTGTCAGCCGCAATTTGAAGTTGCAGAGCCGACGTGGACGGCGGTGCCGACTCTTGCATACGGCGACTGGCCGGGTTAAGCCGTCGCAAAAATCGAGGCCCCTGAACAACATCCAAATTCGAGAGGTCCAACACAGCACTCTCCTCCTCATACGGCTCCAGCGTCTCATGCACCTCCAACTAAATTTTAAAAAATAGAACATGAAAAATAAAGAAATCATCAGAAATCGTTAAGACTTAAAAAAGAATTTCAAATATCACTTGCTATGATAAAAAATGATTAGGATCAAATAATACCTGTTCGTCAAAAAAAATTATTTTGAAGTGTGACCTTCTTCAGTTCCCAGTGAACTAGCCGTGGTGGACGTCTCACTGAGGTACATGCTCCACATGCACGACCTAATGCAGGGATTGCCTCGTAGCACCATACTAGAAACGCCCAGTGAAATCCGTAGATATGATATTTCATTTTATTGTTCTGGGCCGTCTGCAAGTAGTCGAACAGGTACTGAAACGAGTAAGTCCCCCATGGGAATTTCTTTCACATCTGGTCTTCCTCAAGCAAAGCCCACCAGCAGGTATCAATATACCTAGGCTTCACGTGGTCATGAGGAATGATGAAGAACATCAGCATTAGCATCTTCGCCACTCTCACTATCACATCCTGAGAGTAACGGAACTGCCCCGCCTTGAAGTCATCACACAACTGCTGCATAGTGATCCGCTTGCCATTATATTTCTCATTGAAAATTGACGATGGAGTAGGAGGAGGCGCTGAGTTCGGGTCAAACGCAGACGATCCAAAAGCAAGCCCGGTCACCACAGCATACTCATGGGCGGAGAATCGTGTAAAATGGTTACCAATAGAACCACATCTCGTTCAGTTTCTGACCGACACGAGTCACCTCGCGCGAAAGAACCCCATGCATAGCCTTTGCAGATACACTGGCCTTATCATCAAACTGGAGGAACGGACCAAAGACCGAGCACTGGAAAGCAGTCAAGGCCCCTTCAACGTGGCCCAACTCGTTCTTGATATCAGAACATATAGACTGCCGGCTGTAAACGTTGATTTTCAGCCCTTTATAATTATTGATCAGTTTCGGTCTCTTGTACGACCACGAATCCTAAACAAATCGCATTGTTGTTGTTATTGTTAATTATTCAAATCAAATTACTTATACATTATCAAATAAAAACAACTATTTCTCAACTATTAAAGCAGATGAAATTAAATAACTTAAATTAAATAAGTGCAACAAATGGAAGTTACCTCTCCAAAAGAGATGGCCTCCGGACCCGTGCCTTCAGTCGCTGAGTCGCGGCCCGCCATACCCGTTACGGCAGCCGTTGGGTAGCCGGCCACAGTAGCCGCTGTTAGGGCACCCGCTTCGCCGACCGCCTCGAAAAAAGCTTGATTCGTGAAATCTTCAGAATCTCTTAAGAAGTCCATGACGTCGTTCTCGTTCATCATTTTTGGCTCTTTTTTTCTTTTAATTTCTAGCAGTTCTTTTGCTTCTAACTATGCGAATTAATGTCGCAAGATGGAGAATTTCAAATTTTTCGCCCCTCTTTCTTTTTTGTTTTCTTCTCCTGAGAGGTCCAACTGTAGCGTATATGCGACGTTTTGCTTTTTTTTTTTCTTTTTGTTTTAAATAATAAACTATACGACAAAATATGCGAAATAACAGCTGTCGAGTAATGTCCACGTAACAAGCGCCATACTTTCGCAATTCCGATGCATTTTTAATAAACAAAATAAATATAATGGTTTAGTTTCCGTATCTCTTTCGCAGTTTAATATAATGCGGTAGACCTGCGAATTAACGCATATCCGTCGTGAGACGGTCGCATAAAGAATCAGACCAAAATAATTGTTTAATATAATTGTTTTACACAAAAAGTGGGTATGCGAATATCCTCCAGTTGACATGCGGATTCATTATGCGACGTTTATTTGTCGCAATTATATGTGTCGCAGAATAAAAAATCTCCAAAAACAATTATTTTTTTAAATAAACTCTTTGATTATACTACGAATGTTGTGCGGTTTTTATGCGAATTTGTTTCGAATAATTGTTTAGGCGACGTTTGTATTTCGACTAATTGTCGCAGGTTCATTAGCCTAAACTACGTGTTATGCGTTTATTGTGCGTAATATTTTCGACTAATAGTCTCAGGTTCATTTCGCCTAAAAAAGAATTTTCAAAAAATTAAATTATAAAAAAAATTTATTATGCAACCACTAGGCGAATAATACGCGACGTTTGTATTTCGCAGAATAGAAAATTTCCAAAAATAGTTTCTTTTTCTTATTATGCACCAACTAGGCGAATAATATGCGAAGATTGTATAAAAGATCGAATTGAAATCCCTACACTACTACTTTTACAGTAGCTTCGACCCCAGCCGATTACAAAGTTAAAAAAAAAATCGAAGAACCAGCCAAGCCTAAAAAAAAGCTAGGACGAGGGAGCCGACGAGCTACCAGCCTACCACAACACTCAGACGCCAGGAAGATGAGCTGTAGGTGGAGCTTGTTTGTGGAGTTCCATGTAGAACTCCAGCATGAGATCGACCCCGACCACCACGCTCTGAACCGATGGGCTCTGCCGGGTTCCGGGAAGAGATCCCCGTCGACCAATTCTAGTATACCTCGGAAGTCCAAGCACTCGCCCGGGGCCAAGTTAATAAAGTTGGATACCAGAATTTATGCTCGTTCAATTTTTTCCTCCGACGAATTCGAAAGGTTAGGAGTTCTCAATTCGGACACAGTAATGTTAAAGAATTGCCTCACGGGTCGAAAGAAAGATTTTTTGTAACTATGGTTTATCTCCGGCGAACTGCTTCTCATATACAAGAAACGGGAAAAACGGAGGGCATTATATGGATCGAAGATTACACGCTTTATATAGACGGATGAAACGATTCGCGTGCACGCTTTTACTGCCCAGGCGTTTTGAAAAGCGGATAAGACGCCTCAAAATCGGCTGTAACGTTCCAACTGCCAGCGGTTTCTAAACCATTCAAAAATTTAAATTTTAAAAATAAACTTTCGAGTAGAAGCGCGAAGGGGGTATGCGAGCAATATGCGGAATTCACATACCCCATCGCATAACAGAAATAACAGAAAGATGAAAGAAATAAAAAATAAACTTTCGAGTAGAAGTGCGAAGGTGGTATGCGAGTAATATGCGGTAATTCGCATACCCCATCGCATAACTGAACTAACTGAAAGATGAAAGAAATAAAAAAATAAATAAAAAATACACTTTCGAGTAGAAGTGCGAAGGGGGTATGCGAGCAATATGCGGTAATTCCATACCTCATCGCATAACTGAAATAACAGAAAGATGAAAGAAATAAAAAATAAACTTCCGAGTAGAAGTGCGAAGGTGGTATGCGAGTAATATGCGGCTATTCGCATACCCCATCGCATAACTGAAATAACTGAAAGATGAAAGAAATAAAAAAATAAATAAAAAATACACTTTCGAGTAGAAGTGCGAAGGCGATATGCGAGCAATATGCGGTAATTCGCATACTGCCTCGCATAACTGAAAGATGAAAGAAATACGAAAAAACTTATTATGCACTAATTCCGCGAATAATATGCGACGTTGGCATGTCGCAGTTGTGTCGAAGAATAATTTTTCAACTAATAGTCGCAGTTCATTCGCCTAACAAAAATAATTATTTAATGGGCGACGGACCGCGATTGACCGAATCGTACATCGAATCTCTGAATATTCATCGTAGAACAGTCGCATAATTTAACTCATAATTTTCTCGCCCATGCTCATACATGTCGCCTATTTAGCGCATGTTTCATCGCATATGTCTTCGTACTTTTTGGGGTGAAAAACTTAGCTTTTTATTGGGTGGTGTGAAAAACTTAGTGTGACTTCAGAACGGGGTGAAAATAGCTATTTCCTCAAGTAAAAATGTGGGCTTAAGTAATATAGATTTTATAATTTATTATATGTATTATATTGGTTTTTGGTTCGGTTTGATTAACCGAATATTTTTATCCAAACCGAACACCGAAAACCAAAATTTTTAAAAAATACAAACCGAAAACCGGACCGAAAAATTAGATTTCAGTTTCGGTTCAAACAAAAATTTTGGTTTTGGTCGATTAACCAAATTTTGTGCACCCATGTAGAAGCCTTCTTGGAAATGAAGTCTATTTCGCTTATGTGGCATTGGACATTAAAAAATACGCAATTGCATTGAATGTTCTTATAACCATCAAGGGTTCATTGTTTTGAATCCAATTTAAAATAAAAAAAAAAAAAAAAACCTAATTAAAACTCCAATTTAACTTAATTTCAATGTTCTCAATATTATCAATATAATTAAATAATATCAATCAATCATTCTTACACATCATATCAACTTTAATTCACTGTTTATCCACTTACATAATTTTAACTATCACTTCTAATCATTTTTCTCCTACTTTAAATCAAATCAACTTTAATTATTTAATATAAATATAAATTTAGTATATCCACTAACAATTAACCATACCATTTTTTTTAACAAACTTAACTAGAAAAAACATACCAAATAAAAACTAGTTTAATCCATAAACAATCACCCCCCAAGTGCGTCTATTTAAATATTGTCTGTTTGTTTTTATTTCTGTGAAGCAGTTAGCATCCTCAATGTATAGGTCTCGATGACATATAACTGGACTCAGATCTTAGATGACATGTGATGTGCTCGAAATATCGGTTGACCTAGATTTTCGGTTGATCTGTCTCATCTTAATTGCTTTGAACCACAAACTGGATCAACCTGTAGAACAGCACCGGGTGTGGGCTCAGCATAGGCACTCCGACGCTCAAGTTAGAAATCTTATACAGATGTATCATAATCAGAGCTTATTAAGAGAATATGTCTAGAAAGTGAACCTAGATTTCTTATTTACGAGAGACGTAATGTCTTATTCTCCAAGACAAGAGGATCCCTTAATAACCAAGGAATTCAATCCTCCATAATCAAGGCATAGATGCACATAATTTTACTTGGATAGAATGTTTCCTAAATCTTTAAAAATGTTTAAACTAATACCACCGTAGAATCTGAGTCGAACTGGACTACTGTTATGGATGCTATATTCTCTAGTCCCCCACTCTAGATAAGCTTGTTGGGTTAAGACTCGTGTAAGAGTAGAAAAATCATTTATTCGTCAAGTCTTTATCGTAGGACTGGCGTCGAGGCCTTGAACTCGTCTAGGCCCCATGGGCCTATTGCTTTAGAGTTTTTAATATGCCTAGGCACTACATGTGTGTAAAGTCAAAGTCTTCTTAGACATCTGCTCGATTAGAAACTTTAACTTTGGACCCTACTCAAACAAACGACCTATATAGAAAAAGAACTAAGAGATGGGTTTCACGCCCATATCACAACCAAATCAGGAGCTCAGCCTTGCGCAATTTTCATCACAGTAACCGAAACAATAGTTTTGTTTTAAACTTTTCATGCATTTTAGATTGTAGCTAGCTTTATGCCATTTTAACTAGCGAGCTAGTAGCTTGGCTCTACGATACATACTTATCTTAGCCACCGAGCTAGTAAGCTCAGCTCTACACTGCAATCTTATTTAAGCAACCAAACTTTATCAGCTGGGCGTTAAGCTTTTGTGCTTTGGTCTTTTTTTTTTTTTTTTTTAGCAGAGAAAATAAAAATAAAAATAAAATAACAATACAAGGATCACAAAAAATCCGCTGTGGATCTAAAATCAAAATCTCATAAAAGGTCGTCCTGGTCAGAGTGACCTGGCATGAAGTCCAAAATGTCAAATCTAGTCAGGAGCAGGTGGTGGCGGTCGACCGAATCTGAAGGATGGGTACTCTAACTGATCCATCCGAATGAGCGTCCGAAGCCGGAGGGGAATGTCCTCAGGAAGAAGGGTGCGTCTCTGGGGTATAGATGCCCCCGTGCTAGCAAGAAAATCAACAGGCCGATTCCCCTCCCGGAATATGTGTGAGACCTGGTAATGGATCGAGCGGAGGGTGTCTCTGATACGCATAAGAGGATGTTGGATCTGCCATGAGCCCTGGTGGCCAGATGTCAAAAGTGTGATGACAGCCGCAGCATCCATCTCTATCCAGACATGAGAGGAGATCGAGGCGGCAATCTCTAGACCAATCTGGAGCGCCTGAATCTCTGCATCATAACTCGAGGAGGCCCGGAGTGGCCCATGGTAGGCAGAGATGAGTGCCCCACCATGATCCCTAATAAGGCCCCCTCCTCCAGCAGCTCCGGTATGTCTGTCGAAAGCGCCATCAGTGTTTAGCTTAACCCAAGGGGCCTTGGTTTCAGCCAAACAACGGCCCTAGGTCGTGGATGCTGGACAGGTAAAGGAGGTGGTGGCCTCAAACGATGGGGCGGTGTACACCCTGTCCAGTCTCTCGTCGTGAGTCTACCTAGGGCGGTGAGGAGAGAGAGGTGTCTGTCAACCTGCAAAATAATGTGAGCACAAGAAAATGTAATATCCCTATACTTCGCATTATTCTTTTATGTTCAGGTGGCCCATAGGATCAGACAAGGAATAAGGAAGCCCACGTGTCTACTGTGTGTGCGGTGAAAGAAAAAACTCAGAAGCTAAAAAAAACTGTCTGTAGTGGGTAGGGGTATATGAGTATATCTGGCATAGTGCTCCCACACTCTCCTCACGGTCTCACTCTCAAGGAAAAGATGGGTGAAAGTCTCGATCTCAAAGGTACCGGTCTCAGCACAACAATGACAGCGGGATGGGAAGGAAAACCCTCTCGCATGCATCAGAGAGTCAATGGGAATGCACCGTAATAGGAGGCGCCATAAAAAACGGAAATGGTCGGGGTGAGAAGGTCGGTCCATATGGCCCCGAAGAGGCGGTTTGGCCGGTTGCCCAGCCTCACTTCTCCCCAAGCTGATGACGTAGAGAATGCACCCGAAGATGTAAGTCTCCACCTCATGCCATCCAAACCTCCCTCCAGAATGGGAATCTGTCGGATCTGGTCAATCTCTAGACTACTAAAACCCCCACCCTCACCAAGAATATCCTCCATCTTATCTCTATCCCAAAACCCTCCCGTCCAAAGGTCCTTCACCTGCATGTAAGGCAGGTGAGTGACTGGCCTAGTACTCGAGAGAGGGGCCTCGCCGAACCACCACTCATCCCAGAAGCTAACCTTCCCAGAACCCAAGGTCCAAAAAATGTGCTTCTGAGCACACCTGCCAACAATGGTGAGACATCTCCACTGACGACTATCCCGGGCGGTGGCTGTCACCCTGCAGGGATGAGCAGCACCACCAGGGCAATATTTCCTCAGGAGGTATTGGACCCAAAGGGACTTTCCCTCCCTAAGGCGCCACCACATCCTGTAGGAAAACACAGTAACCATATCAGAGAAACGCCGAATCCCGAGCCCACCCTCAGAATGGGGACGACAGATGGAGTCCCACTTCACCCAGTGGGTCTGCCGCCGACCTCGCGAGTCCTCGCCATAGCTCCAAAAATAGCGGGCTAAGATCTGATCTAACTTATGAATCGTAGACTGGTGGGGGTCAAGCACCGCGAGAAGGTGAAGAGGAAGGGCACAGAGAGTGCTCTTGATCAGAGCAAGTCGGCCTCCGAAGGATAGGTGTCTATGAGACCAGCCAGAAATCCGGTCAATCATCCTCTGGCGGACGTCAATAAAAAGCTCATGGGAAAGATGGCCTTTGTACAGGGGGGGGCCCAAGGTAAGGGATGGGTAAGTCCCCACGAGCAAAACCAGTACGCTCGTGAATTTGGTGAGCCCAATGGTCTGCAACGTGGTGGTCCATAATAAAGGTACTCTTACTAACACTGACTAGCTGGCCAGATGTCTCACTGTAGTGGTCCAAAAGACTCATGAGAGAAACTAACCCATTATCATTCGCACGAGTGAAAATGATAATGTCATCCGCGTAAGAAAGGTGGGAAATGGGAGGCCCACAGCCACGCGTGCTGTAGGTCATCTTCGGAAAATCGCAAATGAAGCTGTCAAGGCAGCGAGAGAGATAGTCAGCAACCAGAACAAAAAGGGAGGGGGATAAGGGGTCCCCTTGACGAAGGTCGCGGGTAGAAGGGAAAAAGGTCGTGGGGCTACCATTTATCAAAACGAAGAATGTGCAGTGTTCCACACACGCCTCCACAAAGCTAATCCAATGGTTAGGGAATCCCATCCGAGACAGTACCTCTCTGAGAAACGACCACTCGACCCTATCATATGCTTTGGCCATATCTAGCTTCAGCACGAGGTTCGGGGTTCGTGTTCGATTCGCATGAGAGATGTCATGTATCATCTCCTGAGCCAGTAGGATATTATCACTAATGGCTCGATCCTTGATGAAACCACTCTGGTTCGGAGAGACAAGGTGGGGAAGGAGATGGGCGAGACGACTATTGAGGATTCTAAAAATGATCTTGTTAGTCACGTTACATAAGCTGATAGGTCTATAGTCAGACCAAGTACTAGGTCCCGATCTCTTCGGGATCAAAATGATGGAGGTTGCCGTGAAGGACTCTGGCATCTAGTGACCAGAGAAAAAATCCCTCACAGCTTCCTCTACGTCAGTACCCACAATCTCCCAGCAAGACTGGAAGAAGAGGGACGAAAAGCCATCCGGTCCGGAGACGCTGTTGGGGTCTATCCCAAATACAGCCTCTCTTCCTCCTTACTCGGGAGGTCACAGAGATCAACATGGTCGACCTTCTGCGGGATGGTCGAAAAGAGGGCCGGGTCGGGGTGCGTAAGCAAATTCCGCTCAGAGGAGAAGAGAGAGTGGAAGTAAGCCCTAGCCGACTCCCGTATCTGGGACTCCTGGGTCACGGATGACCCGTTATCCTCGACACTATGGATATACGACTTGACTCGCTTCTGCCTCACGAATCCCTGGAAGAACTTGGTATTACGCTCCCCCTCAGCCACCCAGCGCACAGCAGCCTTCTGCTTTTAGAAATCTTCCTCCATGAGGAGGCGCAACTGGTACTCAGCATGGCAGCGGCGTATCTCGGACCTATTCTCCGGCGAAGAATCCAAATCATAGGTTCGTTCCGCCTCCGCATACGCAGTCTGAGCTGCAGTAAGGCGCTGAGAAATGTCACCAAAAATCGTCCAGTTCCACTGCTTCAAAACGCAGCGGAGTCTCTTGAGCTTCTCCTCCAGGTTGCGCATCCCATAGAGGTGCGTAGCCTGCTGTCAGGAGGCTCTAACAGTATCGTAATAAGAATGGTGGCGGACCCACATGTTCTGGAACTGGAAGGACGCTCGTCGAGGGGACATAGAGAACCGACAACGAATCAGAAGGGGGGCATGGTCGGATCCAATTCGAGGAAGGTGCGTTACAACCGTGGTTGCAAACACCCTCGTCCACGCCTCTGAGTAGAGAGCGCGGTCGAGCCTCTCCTTGACTTACTAGTAGAGAGCGCGGTCGAGCCTCTCTTTGGTCTTAGCTACCAAGACTTACTAGTTATCTTTTATGCTTGAATTTTCTGTTAGCCACCAAGTCTTACTACTTGGCTTTATGATAATACATTTGTCTTCATCTACTAAGCCATATGTCCATGTATATGCTGAGCTCGTTCTCTTTTTATCTACCGATCTAGAACCTTTGACCTTATGCCGTATTCGATTTTTACCACCAAGTTAGAGGCTCAACTTTACGCTGCAGTTGTTCTTAAAGCTACCAACCTTACGAGCTCAGCTGCAGTTGTGTTCTTAAAGCTACCAAGCTTACGAGCTCAGCTGTACGCTATATTCTTGTTTTTAACTACCGAGCGTATTAGCGCATTAGTTCGGCCTTATTCTATCTTGTTTTAACAAAAATCCTATAAATGTAAGCAATACATGGAAATTTGTTTAACAAAAACGTTCTATAAATCTTTTGGCACGTGTAAATTTTAAAAATTAATCCGTTATATTTTCATTAAAAAGAACAAAATGAGCTTTACCAAACTTGGTGGAGGGAGTTAACTTGATGTTCTTAATTGTGAGATGGCTATTTGCAACAGTTATAGTCCCAAGTGTCCTACTTCTGCTGCTGTGTAGATGATACTGTATACCTGATATACTTTCATTTCTCTATCTCTTTGAGTCATACTGGTATAGCACCTGATACCAATTCTATGAGTTACGAACCCGAATAAGTGATCCCTGGACCTATACCAAGCTCGATGAATTGCCCTT
Organism: Striga hermonthica; assembly: GCA_902706635.1. Classification (NCBI taxonomy): domain Eukaryota; kingdom Viridiplantae; phylum Streptophyta; class Magnoliopsida; order Lamiales; family Orobanchaceae; genus Striga; species Striga hermonthica. The sequence goes on from CACSLK010027831.1 coordinate 9,532,028, forward strand.
CCATATTGACTTATGAACCCGAGTAAGTGGTCCTTGGGGAATAAGAGGTTCATTAGATTGGGTCATATGATTGGGCAGTAGATTTGCTGGGAATGCCAGATCAAAGAAGAGGCAGCAAGTGCAAGATCTTATGGTGCCAATTGATTATTTTGCAAGAAGATTGAAGCAAGACCATTGGCTAGTATCACAAAGAAGAAGGTGATCAAATTTCTTTTGGCTAATATCAGTTGTAGGTACGGTGTGCCACGAGTTATAGTTTCTGATAACGACAAACAATTCAAGGAGGATAAATTTAAAGCATGGTGTGAGAAATGCATTTAAACCAACATTTTGTATTGGCCACTCGCCCTCAAGCAAATAGTAGTTTAACATTTTGTATTGGCCACTCGCCCTCAAGCAAATAGTCGGGCCGAGGTCGAGATAGGTAGCCAACAGGATATTTCTATGTTAATTGTCCCATAAATGGAAGTACTTTTTAAGGAAAAAAAATTACAATTTAGCAAATCCGGTTCCGTTTGCCTAGCTAAAATTCTCAAATGGCAAGTTTCAGAAATATCGAAGCAAAGTTAACTATACAGGCCGATTACGTACTAAAACTCTCGACATGGCAAGTTTCAAAAATAGCTAACCCTAATTAACTATACACGCCCGATTATATTATCGTTTCAAGGATAGAAACAGAATATTTATATTCCTTAAGCTCTGCTTTGTCCCGAAGGACCCAAACAAAAATTTACTTCAGCAAGAGAGTGCATGGAAATGATAATGGCCATGCACATGATATGTAGAACAGGGGAATGAAAAAAAACAAGCATTTGAGGAAATTCTCATAACGCATTTAGCAAAGATCATCCTGGAGCATATCTTCCAAATTCACTTCACTATCCCACTAAAATCATAGGGATCTTTTGCAGCTTTTGACATATGATTAAAAATATATTTCGACCGACATAAGTTGCAATGAGCACACTTGCAGCCCAACTAGAGCATGGAGAAATTGCACACGTAACGATCATAATATCTTCTCATCAAATTGTTTTGATGGTTACATAACTAAGACAGTCACACCAGAAAGCAATTAAATCAGTACAATATAGACTTAATCCTATAATAGATAAAAAAAAATTCGAAATATCAAATTAAATCTCATCAAATGATACTTCTGGAATTAAGATCACAGTTTGATAGCCAACATTTTCTTGAATGTGAAAGTGCCCTGACACATCCTAACCAACGATGAATGCTTACTTCTCCACAAACGATAGACAAAAATTCAAGGAAGTACAACAAGAAACACTGTTCAATAGCAATAGGAAGAACAAATGCATAACCTCCAACAAATGTTTAACATATTCACAACTTCAAAAACATCCATTAGATTGGGAAAAAAGGCATACAATCGAAACTTCTATTAACATATCGGCCATCGCATAAGTGATTTAGGGGAAGGGGGAAAAGAAACAGTCGCTCATCATTACAGGTAAACATGAGAAAACAGCCAAGAACAGCTGCAAAAATGCACATTTTCCGGGTTTCTGCTAATCAATGCACTTGAATCCACTGCAAACCCACAGCCATACACCAAACAAAACCACACAAATGACCAAATCAAGGGACAACACGACCCAAACCTGCTTTTTCCAGACTTTCTTAGCCTTTTGGTGGCTGGATATTTCACCAGAGTACAAACCCCCGTTTCTATGGGTATTCCGACCATTTCCAATGTCCTCTTCGTTCTCTTTCGTCTCCCAACCCCTGTTCTTCGTCTTCTTCAGCCCGTTCTCCCAGAGAGGCTTGGGCCTGCCTCTGATCGGGCTTGGCATGGACTGAAAATCCTTACTGTGGCTCAACCATGATCCTGTCGGGGAGCCCATTCCCTTCCCATCATCCAAACATGATCCCACCAATTGCCGGAAAACCGGACTCAATTCTCCCTGATAGCAATGCGAGCTCAGTTTTTGAAAATCATTTTGGCCTTTGTAAACGTTCGCAAAGGCGCGCCGGACGCTCGTCAAAAAAGCGAAACCATCGGGCTTCTCCAACCTGTCGTCGAAGATGGCGAAGTAGGCGAAATCGCCGTCGATCAGAAACGCGTAGGTCCTTGAACGGACGGTGTGGGTGAATAGGGAATGGAACCGCGGCGTGTGGTCGAGGCACTTGGCGGCGATCTCGCCGAGCGCGGCGTCTTTGGAATTGAACTCCGCCAACACGGTTGTGCCATAAGCAATGCAGGCGTAGTGAATCAGATCCAGATTCGGCATCGTGGTCTTCACCAAGAAAGATCATACAAAAGAAATTTCCCTCCTATTTTTCTATCTTTGTCCTGAAAAACTGAAATTCACATAATTGGCGACTCGAATGGGAGAAAGAGATGCGAAGATTGCGAGAGATGTGGAGGGTTTTGGGAATTGAGATTCAGCCATGGAAGAAGGTAGAGGAAAGCATATAATCTTCTTTCCTTCAAATACACCCTATAATATAATTTTAATAATAAATATTAAATTCAATTCAAAATTGAATATCTATATATATAAAATTCCTATTAGCTTAATAAAATCTATTTAATTTTATTTATGTGGCGAATAACCCTTTTTCCTCCAAAAATTTGTTACTTTTGATGTATTTAATCTTTTATTTAATTATTAAATAATCAACACCAATTACTTCAAAATTATAAAAAATATTTTAAACTTTTGATTACTGACAGTTGACCATATAACATGTTCACCCTATAATGTGATTAAATATTATTATTATCGTCATATTTAAATTATTTTTTAAAAATAAAAAATATAATTAAAATTCTTGAATAAATAATAAATAATTCAAGAAAAAGACCAAAAATACATTATATTCAATCAAATATACGCAATTTAAAAAAACTCCTTTAATTTGCCAGCAAAAAGATGAAAAAAATAATTAACTATTATATATATACAAATAACTCGCAATAATTTATTTACATGCAAATTGCACAAGGCAGAGCCGGCCCTGGGGCAAGGCCAGCGGGGCGACCGCCCCGAATAAAATAGGGGGCACCATCTTTCGAGGTGCACTATATATATATATATATTATTATATTATATTGTATAAAAAATGTATTGATGTTGTCAATCTCTAGTTGTCCACCATATAAAAAGTAATTGGTACCGTCTTTACTAGGAATGGGGGTACCATCATCAATTTAATATTTGTAAGTGCACTATAAATTATACTACCTTCTATTCTTTTTAAATGTCATTTTGGCTTTATCAATTATTAACCAAATAAATATCGTTTTAGATATTTTGTACATGTTTTTTCTATTATTACCCTCATTTAGTCAATAAATACACTACGTCTTTCCATATTCCCTCTTAATTTTTTCTTAAAACATTCATCTCTATCTTCATTAAATAGGGTTATTATTGACAACAAAAATATTCTTAATTATTGTGCAACTTCTCAAAACGACATTTATTTTGAATATGAGGGAGTACTATATTATATATTATTAATATATATTAGATCAGTCCTAGGGTACCGAAAGCAGGCACCATCATTAATGTAATATTTTTAAGTGCTCTTAAATTAATTGGTCTCTCGAGAATTCCTATTCCCAAACAACAAACACCAACGATCAGCTTTTCTTTTTTTTTTTTTTCGAATTCTTCATCTTTTCCTTTTCGACTTGTCATCTTCCTTATTTTCTATCATTTCCAAAATTTTAACTGTTAATTTTGTAGATTAAAATTAACCGTTTCAATCTTTATTTTTCATATTTGCCTTCAAATATTAATTGAATCTTTTTTTTTTTTTGAAAAAATTGTTAAATTAAAATCCCTTAAGGGTTTAGCCACATAGCCAATCATTAGCAATTTAGCATAGTTCTGAAATTTGGCGTCGTGGACGAAAATTTGCTACCCTACCTCGTCGGCGCCGCCCGGCTCGCCGTCCACTACAACCGTGCCTAAGGTCAACACCGTCGGCGTCTTTTGTCGGGTCATACGCAACCACTTTCCCATCTCCTCCACCATTTCTTTAGATTTTAAAACTTAGCACGCGATAAGTCTTTTATTTGTTTGCTTGTAATTTTAGTGATTTTATTGTTTGCTTGTAATTTTATGTTGTAAGAGTGTCTGGTAATTCTGCTCAAGTTATGATGTTAATTGTCTGTGTGGTAATTCTTAAGTACAATGTGGTGATTTTCTCAAGTTGTTTTATTTTTTATTGGAGAATAAAGTTGAGATAAGTTGTGATTAACTTGTTATAATTTTGATTATTTAAAACTTATAATAATTTCCGGAAAACAATTCTCTATATATTAGTTAAAATGTTGGAGTTGTTGGTATTATTTATTTTTTTTTATTTTAAAAAAAGGAAAAAAATATTTGGGGGCATTATTTTTGTACTTGGCACAGGCCTAATAATTTGCAGGACCGGCTCTGACACAAGGTCAAATAGCAGTTCCTTTAAAAACAACTACCCCGTTATTTAATGGTTAAGGAAAAAAAAAAATCGTATCTCTCATATAAAAAGCAAAAATGATGCACGTGCCACTTCCTTTCATATGTTGATTTTGTACGCGACCACGTGGCATTTTTGTGGCATGCAAGCTTTTCATTTTTATATTTTTTTTGTTTTCAGGCCTCTTCTTATTTTTTTCACACCTGATCATAGCTTTTAAACTCGACATTGTAATCGATTCGGCCAGGTCTTTGGGTCACTGGATCACCGGCTCAACTGTTGTTACCGGATAAATTGTTGAATGGAATAATTAATTTTAAAATTATATATAGAATATTTTGTTATATATATATAGGGTTGGGTTCCGGTGAGAATGACTCTCACCGAGAGAAATAAGAATGAATTAGGTACACAGGATCAAAATAATCTGACGGTCCATGCAACACGCAGAAAATTGTCTTGCCCCTTTAATTGGAGGACAATAATATAATTATACAAGTCTCACAATATAATTGATCTCCTCAGCTGAAACCGTCTCATACATCATCTTCCCAAACCTAACCTCATACCTCAAATGAAATTTCCGCAGCTGATAATTTTATGGAGCAATTAATATGAAATTAATAGCGAAAAATCCATTAATTTGAAAATTCGCGAACGTTCTTCCACTAATTCGAGTTCGATTTTTTCATATAACAGGAGATTTTCTGGCCAATTTTCCGTTCGCGAAATCCAAAATTCCAGTTGAGCGCCATATTACATACTCAACGACCTCAGGTATTTCGATTACCATAAACCGAGCAATTGGTTGATTATTGTATGACATTCTGGTGAAATTGAATACACCTGTGCAAAAATATATTCAAAAAAAATCCATTGAGAATTAATGTCCATATTTTTGGGTAATTGCAGTTTGAAAATTATTTCTATTTCAAATTTATGTTGAGCAATTAATATGAAATTAATGGTCGATTATTGTACGAATTGAGTGTTATGGGTTCAACTATCAACCTATCAATATATGTAATATTCATATAGAAATTAGTGGAAAACTAATTTGATATACTTTGGTTTTTCATGTTCTTTTAGGGATTTTATAAGATATATGTTTGAGCCGCATAAACAATAGAGTTGAATGAATCTCAACCAGGTATTGAGGCCAGTTTTATTTCTCTGTGATAAAGTGCAACATTTGAGTCTATAGTGTGCAATCATATGGTCACAACAGTGCAATCGGTGTGTTTAAGTAATTATTAATAAATTTTTTTCCTCGCAATGACACTTAAGGCACGCAACCACCGGTTACACAACAACAACTTTTAGTCACACCGGGTGGGACAAAAACATTGGACATCACACTTGTGACGAATCGATTGAACCGTATCAAGGACAAAGATTCCGGGAGTTACATGAAGCGTTGAACTTCTACAAGACTTATGCTCTTACTGTTGGATTTGACGTGAGACATAGCACATTGATGCAACAAGCGGTTGATGAGATTCATCTTGGATCAAATGCTACGATTGGACATTTGGTTTATTGTTATTTTTTATTTGGATTTTTATTATTATTTTTTTTTATTTGGAAAATGTAGAGGCATATGGTTTGTTGTTTAACGAATATTGCTCTATGTAGCACTCGATCATTGCCGTGAATTTGACGTCACCCATTTTAATACTACTCTCTTATCTTTTTTTTTTTCAATGGTATTGCCTGATAATTAATATGCGTGCCAGTGGGTCGTTTATGTGGTATTTGAGTGTGCACGTCGACCACAAACACAATATGTATATTGCACTTTTTTGGATAATATGTTGCACTTTTATAAACATTATGTTGCACTTCTATGAACATCGTGTTGCACTTGTTCGTCAGATATGATTGCACGTCGTGACTATTAGTCCAGAAAAGGGCGCGATAATTAATATGAGCATCATTGGGTCGTTTATATGGTATTCAGGTGTGCACATCGACCATGAACACAGTATGTATATTGCACTCTTTTGGATAATACGTTGCACTTTTATAAACATTATGTTGCACTTCTATGAACATCGCATTGCACTTGATCGTCAGATACGATTGCACGTCGTGACTATTAGTCCGGAAAAGGACGCGATACGATATGAGAGATGTAGTCGACGCTTAAAATGTGCTGATTGTCGATTCGATCAGGTGTTGATACCATACGGATCTTAAAGAACGGTATAGTGTATGGACCCGTGTATTTACGCAATTACAAAATCATTTGCTATAATGACCTAATACAAATACGTATTTGCTGATGAAAATACACTAGACTTAAATGTAATATCAACAAATCGACATAGCAACAATCACACGTCTGGCAACTAAGCATTTCTTTTGTATATGCTACACTAATGCAGTTTATATATAGTCACATTGCACAATGTACAACACGTCGTTGAACTTTAGAAGTTGTAATGCCGCACTTTATCGACGCACTCCACAAATATCGATAGCTCCATCCAATAATCCACACACCTTGAATCGGAAACCTGTTCTACAAAATATTTTATAACCGCATCGCGTCGTTCATCCACCGTCAAATAATCCACACACTTTATCGACTCATCGATTTTCTGCTTGATGGCTGCAACTTAAAGAACACGTAGTTAAACGAACTGAATAATTATTGAACATATTATATCAAAATAAATAATAAACATGTGTGTACCTCCCCGGGCATGGTCGACCTCTTGTCGTACAGTTTCTTGTTGATGACGCGTTACGGAAATTATTATACAAAAGTTACGAACAAGACAAAACTAACTATGCCATTTCATGTACAATACTACAACCATATACCTATCGAAACTGCTGGAGGTCCAGTCGATCTACCTTCAATGACTGAATTTGTACCTATATCGCCATATTAACATAAGCCACATATAGATTACATATACAATATATCACATCATTCTTAGAACATTAACACCTTGACCTTTATCGCTGGATTTTCCAACTGCTGGATCATTTGACGTATTGTTAATGCTTGCACGACACACGTGTTAGTATAATTAGTTACACAGTAAATGATAAACAATATGTCAAATAAAATTTTGACATTCAAGCTCTGATCAAAATAAATATAATTGGGTAAGTATTAACATATTAATGTCAAAGAAACGTACAATTGATTTCTGACGTGAGAGTACAAGATATACAACCAAGAAATATATAATATATACAATTTCTGGATACATATTCATTATCTACCTCAACCAACTCCGAAAAAAATTGACAACAAGAATCGAGCATTTAAAGATTTAATGATTAAGTCAGCACAAACATAAATCATATGCTTTTTTGTAGGCTAACTGACTGATTAATTTTCTCTGTTCATCTTTTTCTTTGTTTCTTGTGCACCATTTGGAAAGAAAATAAATAAATAACTCATATTTTCCAAATTTACCTTTTTTTGTTATTTATTTGGCTCAGGAATCAGTTCAAGAAAAATATTATAGAAACTCTTTTTTTTTTCACTTCTAAATGCAATTGGGTTTTACATGCTTTACACTCTGTATGCTTCAACAAAGAAGAAAAATGATACTGCAAATGCAAAAAAATAATCTGTAAGCCCAACATAGTGCACAACAATTTCACAAAACAATAAAAAATAAAAAATAAAGAAAGAACATTGACACAATCTTCGAATGCCCTAACAATGAGTAAACAACCAGAAAAACTACAAAAAATAAATAAATATTGTAAAATAATGCTCGATCTAACCTGTCATATTCGAATGCAAGCATGTGTTCTTTGAGCTCGTCCACTGTTAGCAACGCCTTAAGATCTAGTAAAAAAAAAAACACAGTGAAACCAAAGACAAAAAAATTAATCAAACTCACTAGATCTGGAAGTATCTCACCTGAATGTTGCTCGAGTATGAAAATCGGAGCAAAAATCAGCTAAGCACATCACTTCGGAGTAAAATTCGCCATCGATTTCATTGTCCGACGAGGGCTCACGGAGAGATAGAAAATGCGAGCTAAATATGCAATTAATGAGTTCGAAAACAGCATTTACGCCCTTTGTTGTGTAAAATGACGGATTTGTCCTCTTGTGCATACATATAACCATGTAGTTGAGTTATATTTACAGTTGTGCCACCGCAGCCCACATGTGATAAGTGCGTCCAGTATTTAATCACAACCATTGTTTGGACAAATCCGACGGTGTATATTTGTTCTTATTTCTTTCACCAATCTTTATTCTCATATGATCCCTTACATATATATATATATATATATATATATATATATAGAAGTGCGCTCAAATGAGAAAGGAGCACAATGAAAGAAATGAGAATGAATTTGGACCATTAGATATATGATATCAATGGTTAAGATAAAATCAAAATTTAATAAATAATGGTCAACAATTAATGATAATATGGTAAATCATTATACACAGTAGGGTCAATTGTACATAATTGACCATTCAATAAGGGCAAACTGGTCATTACATACCCACCCAATAATCAAACCGGGCCCACCACTACCCTTCTCCTACCCCCTTGCTCTCTCGCACATATACACACACAGCAAACTCGTCTCTCACCAGACACACCAGTAACTCAAGCATGGCGTCTGCCACCATGAGCTCCGCCGGAATTTCAACCATCAGCCTTTACCGGCCTGGTATATAACGTCATCTCCGACGCAATATCCGACATCGACGCCGCACTCCGCCGTCGCCACCATCATGTTGAGAGCTCCGATGGCATTCATGGCCACCAATCTCAACGCCGCAGCTGCCAGCCCAATCCACCGACAAGTCAAGCGCCATGTGCGACCTTCATTGCGAGAGTCTACATGTCGACGGCGGAGAGCCGAATCTGAAATCTTTGCCGGGAATAAGAAGTTGAGTCGAGCCAAATCAAGCCTTTCGTCGACAAGGAAGAAAGAGATGAAATTGTCGAAATACAGGCTGGGATGCGAGGACGGCGGTGGCGTTGGCCGGAATAGACGGCCTGAAACGGGCTGCTGAAAGGAAATCAAATTTCAGATTATGAAATTTAATTTAGGGTTATATTTTTGGAAATTAAACAAACATGGGGGCCTATTTGCAAATTTTGGAATTTAATATATTTGCACATGTCATGGGTATAGTTGCTTAATATTTACACAATAATAAATAACAAATAGACACTATTATGTGAGAAAATGCATAAAAATAAAAAGTATATGAAATGAAAAAGAATTTTTATATATAGTTTGGTATGTTGAGTTATTTTTGTTATTTTTAATAGCAACATCGATATCGAATTGAAATATATAAAATTTTAAAAGTAAATATATATAATTGAATATAAATATAAAAAATTTGAACCATAAAACCTAGTTTGGTAGGTTTTAGTCACTAATGTTCAGTCCGATAAACGTTGATGTGCAACTCGTCTGACATTGTTGTGCATAGATTCAGGCGTTATGTACACCGACCCACTTTTGTCCGAAACCAAAATTGAAATTGAAGTAAATTATTTGGTATGTTCGTTTGGTTAACCGAATAATCCTAGATGATCAAACTAATTTATTATTTTTATAATAATATATTTAGTATATTTAATAATTTTATTTAATATTTAATACTTATTTGTTTGAAAAAAATATGATATATGAAATACCAAATTAATGGTGTGCACTTACACATACAATAATATGCATTTCGTATAACATAATTGTGCAATATATTTGTGCTTGTATTGGTAACACAAAACCTCCCGACCGGCTAGAACTTGAATAATTGCCTTCCTTCTCGCCGGTAGAACGTCGTGCACCTACAAAGAACTCTTACACCGGAGGGGTTTTCCGATGAAGAGCCTCCAAAGCTTAAGTCAGTGTATGTTCAATCAATTCTCAAGAGTAAATAGTAGAATGATCGTATTGAAGAAGAAAGGCTCACCCCCTTTATATAGGGGTGAGATACCTGACCTAGGGCTGCCCGGATTTGATGAGTTGTCTGCCCTAACTGCCCGTCCGTACACACCAAACGCGTGTGTCAGAGGTAGCCGTCACCACTATCGTCTGCACCAATCCTCTTTGGACGCGTGTCCTCCTGCACATGGGGTAGGTTGTCAGAGGTGGTTATCACTATCCACCACTGCCTTCTCGACACGTGTCCCCCTGCACATGGGGTAAATATTCTCCTGCAATTCTGTCAGAGGCTCCTTCACGCGCCTATGACTAGGCCGAATAGCGTGGTGTTAAGTCCTCGAAGTAATCGACCTGTTGAGGTCGAATAGGTTGCTCGATCGTGTATCTGGTCGAAGGATAGTTTGGTCGACGGTTTTGCTTGGTCGACTGGTTAACTGCTCGATTTCTTCAACTTCCTCATAATACGACCTCCTCGACCGGTCAATAGACCGGTTCAGCCTTGTGGGTATAATATCCTATATCATCTAGTCCTCCCCCCACTCTGGTCGAGTCTGAATGACTCGATCTAAGAGTGAGTTTATACTTATCGACCTCCTGGATACCATGGCGTCCAATATCGACCATCTGGTGGACTTCCCGTTCCTTTTGCAAATAACACCTCATTAATTGCCAGGGATAGGGTCACCTATCATATATCCTTCTAATGCACCTACTTTTCTGCCACGCGTCGCGTCTGCCACATCTGTCAGTTACTTTAATGATAGCGCCTCCTCGCACAATGTGCCTATTTTGAGTACCGTGATAATTAATGTCTCCTACCGTTAGATCTGGCTTTAATCCTACGGTCCTGCTCTTCCAACCTTTTAACTTCCCAAGTATAAATTCAATACTTAGCGATTTTTCTCAGTTTTTCCACCTTTGCGATTTCGAACTTCCCTGCGTTCAAACATCCTCTTTTGCAAGAACCCTAATTTATTTTGGCGCTTTCTCCTGCAATCTTCAAGCTCTTCCAGATCTTCCATCTGCGATCATGAGTAAGTCGTTCCTCCTTTGATTTTATACTTCCTATGTCTAGGATTTTGTATTTTGAATTTTTTGAATTGGGTGTTTGAAGTGTGCTGACTGAATATTTAGGATTTGTATGTTGGGTGTCGGCTTTCACATGTTAATCATTGTAGATTTCGCCTTCTCCCATTGAAATTTTTCCAGAACCCCTGTTCTCCTTCCTCAATTTCCAATATTCGCCCCTTTTTGTAAAACTCTAATTTTCGAAAACCTTCTCTTCTATCTCCTTTTCTTTTTCGTCCAAATTCCTCTTCCTGATATTGCTCTTTTTCTTCTTTTTTTTTTTTTTTTTTTTTTTTTTTTTATTTTTAGATTCTGCCACCTCGAGCACTTCCTCCGATTCGGTTCAAATCTTGCCCTCAGCCCTCGAAGCTGTCCCTCTTTCTATCCTTCGGCCCGGTGACACAGTTTCTACTCGGGTTTTCACTGCCCGTGTCGCTTCTCCCAACTCAGGAGACACTATGGATAATATTCCCCTCCGCCGTCGTCGACCTGCTTTTGGTGCTTTAGACGAGCCAGAAGAGGATGAGATCGCTTCTCCTCAGCCTGTCTCTGTCCCTTCTTCGACCCTTCCACCTTCCTCTTCCCAGCCTAGGACTTCTGGTTCTCCTCCCAAGAAATCCTCAACCAAAAAAATCTACAAAGCACTCTTCTTCCACCCTTCTTTCTAACCCTTGGTATAGACCTGAAAAGATCGGTCATCCTACCGGTTGGGCGTTCTATAGCCCTTCCTCTTCTGCTACTTTCGATCATCCTCCTGAAGGCTGCTACACCTTTTTTGAAATCCAATTCAAGCTTGGTCTTCGTTTCCCTCTGAGTCATGATCTACTTCAGATCTGTGAGTGGTTCGGGCTTCCTCTCCATCAACTTCCCCCCAACGCTATTCGTTTCATGACCACTTTCGTCATTCTTTGCCACGTCCGCCTTGGTCGATTCGACCTTGCCTTCTTCCACTACTGCTACGTTCCTTCCAAGCAAGGTCGAGGTCTGTACTTAAAGAGTCGTAATGGTGCTCACTTTATCAACGATGTTCCCTCCAATCTTCCTAAGTGGATTGATCGATTTATTTTCATCCGTCCTGCTGAGCCTTTCTCTTGGCCTTCCATCCCCTGGGTTAAAGAGGTTCCTCAGGAAGCTTCTGCTCCCCCCTCAAATCCCCTCTTCGAGCAACGAGTCCATACTTGGAATTCCAAGACCGTTGCGTCTGAAACGCTTCTCAGAGACGAGAACCTTCTCCACCACTATGGTCTTCTCACCCACAAGACTTGTCCTCCTCCCACCAACGAGATCCTCGATCTCATTCGACTTGAAGATGATCCAGGTAGTAGTCGAGTAGATTGGTCGAGTGCTCGTGCGTTTCCTCATTTTTATTCCGAGTGATTGTTACTGATCTATGTTGTGATTTTCTCGCAGAGGTCCCAGCTTCAACATTCCCCTGAGGAAGACTCCTCTGAAGAAAAAATCTGGGGCTGCCTCTGGCTCGACCGGCGGTCAGAATGAGGGATCGGCTAGTTCTGTTGGGCCACGACCAGAGCCACATCAATGATCTCCTCCCCAAGGGACTCCACCACCTCCTCCGCCGCCACCGAAGGAACCACAACAACATTCATCCCATCAACAGCAACCCCAACACCTGCAGCAACCGCAGCACCAACAGCAGACCCGATCAGCTCCTCCACCTCCTTCTGGTCGAACGGCACAGCAGTCCTCGACGTCGGCCGCTGCTGCTAAGTCCTCGAACACCTCCTAATCTGACGGCCGTTTAACCAAAAACCCCGACCCTCAGCAAAGGACTGATAGTCGTAATAAAAAACCTGACGATCACCGCAAAACCGACGACTGTCATCGAAACGACCAACGCCAAAAAGTCGACCATCGGGCTCCCAATCCCAAGGAAGCCACTTCTTCTAAGACCACGGACAAATCCTCCGCCCTCCCCATTTCATCCAAAGCTAAAACTCCCGACAATACTCCTCTCAACCAACATCCTTCTCAAACCCCTTCCGCCGGTTCGACCAAGGCGCTGATCGAGTCCGGCGGTCGAGACGACACGGGTCGTGATCCGGCTCTGGGGAAATGCTCGCGCACCGACCAGGGTGAAGTGGTCATGAAGCGAGTGCGTACCACCCATCAGTGGCCTAATCCTTTGGCCCCGAAGTCAACATCCCTCCTATCGGCCTCCGTGAATGAGGTGGCCGAGCGTCTCGAGGGTGCCCTCCTCGAGGAAGACCGTAAGAAGGCCAGCGTCACCTTGCCCGAGGTTGGCGATAAGCTGGTGCAGTGGTTTGCCCAGGTATTACTAATCTCGTGTTTACGTCGATTTCTTCCTACTTTTGTTGTTTCAATACATGGATTGAGTTGTTCTACTTTGGTCGCTTGTAGGGCCTGGTTGACTTCTTACCTCTAGCTAAAGAGGCTCGAGATAGCTCTGGCAAGTCCATCAAGAGCCTCGAGAGAAACATTTGCTTTCTGCAGGACAGGAACTCAACTCTCTTGCAGCACAATAACAAACTCCGCGAGACACAAACCGAACAGAAGGCCGAGTTTGAAGTCAAGGTTAAGTCCCTTGATGAAGAGCTCGCCTTAAAGAATAAAGCTCTTGCGGAGTGTGAGGCCGCCCTTGCGGAGAAAGAGGTTGCGGTGGCCGAGAAAGAAACCGCGCTGAAGGAGAAGGAGGCCGCGCTCGAGCAAAAACGAGTTGCTCGAGCACAAATGGAGGCTGCTCCAGCGCAAGCTGAGGCTGCTCGAGGGCAAGCTGAGGCTACTCGAGTGCAGGCAGAGACGGCGCTAGCCCAAGCGGAGGCTTCTCGGGCTGAACTGGAGGCCACTCTGGCCAAAGAAAGGGCTACCCACGCTGAAGAGAAGCAGAGATATGCAAATGCCACTGCCCTTCGGGCTAGGCAGATGCTTTGGGCGACAACAACTGGGCAGCTCTTCCTCCGAGAACACTGTGCGCAAGTGGTGGCTGACTTTATGCAGTCGCCACAATTTTTGAAGGAGGTTCAAGATTTCGGGGTGGATTGCTTTCATTTCGCCCTTCAGAAAGCCGGCGAGCAGATCGCCGAAGATGACTTCGAGCAGCTCGACCCGGGTCTATATGGGATGCCTTACCAAAGGTTCCCTCTAGTTTTCGTGGGGATCCTACTCTACCCCTCGAGCATGAGTGGTGGTCGGGTCAGCTCGAAAGAACCTTAGGCCGATCGGAAATTTTAAAGAAGACCTTCGCTCTGCCCGATGATGCTACTCCCCCGGCTGCCATGTTGGTCGCAATGGCTGAATCTATTCGACGACGCCCACTTAATGAGGCCTGCGACTCGACCTCTGGCACTGGCCCTCAGCTCGACCCAAATGCCAGCTCGAGCAACACCGACTCCACCGCCGCCCCTCCTCCTCCGTAGTGTAGTATTGTATTTTCCAGTTTCCATTTGTATTTAATTGAATTTCTGTAATGTGTGTACTTCTCACGATCTCACGATCTTCTTGAAATGAAAATGTTTTGGTTGATTTATTTCTATCTTTGTCTATGCTTGTGATGACCTGCTTTGGTGTGCTTGTGTGGTTTCTTAGCAAGGTAGCTTGAGTGAGCTCATATGTCGTTAACGTATTTTCCTTCTTTTAACTTGTATTTTTCCGTGTAACTGTGCACTTCGAACACATGCCCTCATGGTCTCCATCATGACGGGTTTTCCTTTTTGAACACATGCCCACCCTCCAAAGGGTGGTCGTCACATGCGACCATCCAGCCTCATGGCCTTAGTCATGATGGATGTTTTTCCTTTTTGAACATATGCCCACCCTCAATGTGGTGGTCGTTACATGCGACCATCCAGCCTCATGGCCTTAGTCTTGATGGGTTTTTTTTTTTTTTTTGAACACATGCCCACCCTCAATGGGGTGGTCGTTACATGCGACCATCCAGCCTCATGGCCTTAGTCCTGATGGATTTTTTTCTTTTTTGAACACATGCCCACCCTCAATGTGGTGGTCGTTACATGCGACCATCCAGCCTCATGGCCTTAGTCCTGATGGATTTTTTCTTTTTTGAACACATGCCCACTCTCAGTGTGGTGGTCGTTACATGCGACCATCCAGCCTCATGGCCTTAGTCATGATGGATTTTTTCTTTTTTGAACACATGCCCACCCTCAATGTGGTGGTCGTTACATGCGACCATCCAGCCTCATGGCCTTAATCATGATGGGTTTTTCCCTTTTTTAACACATGTCCACCCTCAAATGGGTGGTCGTTACATGCGACCATTCAGCCTCATGGCCTTAACCATGACGAATTTTTCCTTTTTGCACACATGCCCACCCTCAAAGGGGTGGTCGTTACATGCGACCATCCAACCTCATGGCCTTGATCATGATGGATTTTTTCTTTTTTTGAACACATGCCCACCCTCAATGGGGTGTTCGTTACATGCGACCATCCAGCCTCATGGCCTTAATCATGATGGATTTTTCACATACAGCCTGTCATCAAGGTTAATCCAAGGATTCCGACCATATAAAGTTAATTCGGTAAACAGTAACTTGTAGAAACTTCAATACGCCATTTCATTTATCATCGAGCAAAGCATTTCATTACATTGGTGGTAATGAGTAAAAAAGAAAAAAATTTAAGCATAATATTTCTTTAAGTTTGCCACATTCCATGACCTGGCTAGAGATCTTCCTTCAGCATCCTTTAAAGAGTATGCCCCTCCCGCATGGACCTTTTTGACCAGGTATGGTCCTTCCCAGTTTTTCTCTAGTTTCCCGACGTGCTTCAGCACATCGACTCTCTTCCACACCAAGTCACCCACTTGGAATCTTCGTGTTTTCACTTTTCTATCATGCGCTGCTCGCATCCTTTGTTTGTACGCCTCAACTCTGATTGTTGCCTTTTCTCGAAGCTCTTCGATTGTGTCGAGCGCTGCCATCATCAGATGCTCATTCTGTTCTCGATCATACGTGCTCGATCTTTGGGACTGAACCTCGATCTCTATCGGCAACAAAGCTTCCATGCCGTATACCATACTGAACGGTGTTTCCCCAGTGGTCGATCGGGGCGTTGTTCTATACGCCCATAGCACCGAAGTAAGTTCATCCACCCATGCTCCCGATGCCTTCTCTAACCTTGTTTTCAGACCGTTCAATATAATTCTGTTGGTCACTTCGACCTGCCCGTTGGCCTGCGGGTGTGCGACTGAAGCGAAGTGTTGATCAATTTTCATGTCCTCGCACCATGCCCGGATCCGCTTGCCATTGAACTGGGTCCTGTTGTCCGACACCAACACTTTAGGAACTCCGAACCTGCAACATATGTTATCGTATAGAAAATGTATCACTTTCTCTTCCGTAATCTTTGCCAGGGGTTCAGCCTCCACCCACTTTGTGAAGTAATCGACCGCGACAATCAAGAACTTTCTCTGCCCAGTTCCTTGGGGCATGGGCCCAACCAGGTCGATCCCCCATTGGGCGAACGGGATGGGAGAACTCATCGATGTCATAGCTTCGGCCGGTTGGTGAATAAGCGGGCCGTGTTTCTGGCATTGTAAACATTTCCGCACTATCTCTTTTGCATCTTCTCTCATTGTTGGCCAGAAATATCCTGCTCTTAGAGCCATTGCTACCAGGGAACCTGCCTTGCTGTGGTCACTACAGCAACCCTCGTGAATCTCCTTCAACACATATCGCCCTTCTTCTCCGGTTACACATCGTAAGTGGGGGCTCGCGTGCGACCTCTTGTAGAGAATCCCTCCTTGCTCAAAGAATCTCCTTATCACTTTAACGACTCCTTCCTTCAATTCTTTTATTATCGGTGCCCTCCAATCCTCGACTTCTTCTATCTCTACCACCTCCTTCTCGACCACACTCTTCTCCATGTGTAGCAAGGTCACACTTCTGCTCTTGCAGTCCACCAGACTTTGTGCCACTTTAGCTAACAGATCCGCTCGACCATTTTCTCCTCGAGGTATCTGGATTAATTCGAAAGAATCAAACTCTCCCTACAGTTTCTTTATCTCCTCCACATACTTCATCATCCTTTCCTCCCGGACCTCAAACCCTTCCTGGAATTGACCCACCACCAATTGTGAATCCGAATGCACCTGTACTGCTCGAGCTCCGCCACTTAGGGCCAGTTTGAGTCCCTTAATGACTGCCTCGTATTTCGCTTCACTATTCGATATCTGGTAGGCCACCTTGATTGCGAACTCTAGGTTGTCACCTTTCGGTGACATAAGTACAATGCCTAGGCCACCTCCGGCCCTCGGCACCGATCCATCTGCAAACACCTGCCACACCCCTTCAGACTCCTCGCTCTCCTTCGTCCCCTCTTGTATAAAGTCGGCCAATGCTTGAGCCTTAACCGCCCTCCTCGGCTCGTAGATAATTGTGTATTCACTCAGCTCGACTGCCCATTTGACTAACCGCCCCGACACGGAGGGTCGACCCAGTGTTTCTCCCAATGGCATATTTGTCCGGACCTTCACCCTATGTCCCAAGAAGTATGGTCTCAGCTTCCTTACAGTGACCACCACCGCCAAGGCCCCCTTTTCAATCTCCGAATACCTCCTCTCCGCCCCTTGCATCACCTTACTCACGTAATAGATCGGAAATTGGGCTGTCCCTTCCTCCCGTAATAACACCGAGCTTACTGCCGTCTCACCGATGGATACATATAACACCAAGTCCTACCCTTGCACAGGTTTTGCCAATAGTGGGAGGTCGACCAGCACCCTCTTCGACTCCTCGAATGCTTTCTGGGATTCTTCCGTCCACTGGAATTTCGAGCTTTTCCTGAGTGTCTTAAATAGAGGCCCGCTTTTCTCAGCTACCTTAGAAATAAAGCGACTCAGGCCTGCTATTCGACCAGTTAGGATCTGCACCTCCTTCACCTTCGTGGGGGGCTGCATCTCGATCACCGCCCTCACCTTCTCCGGGTTGACCTCGATCCCCCTCTTCGTGACCATGTGGCCCAAAAATTTTCCAGATTTGACCCCGAATGAGCACTTAGCGGGATTCAGCTTCATTTCATACTTCCGGAGGGTCATGAATGTTTCTTTCAAGTCGTTTACATGGTCAATTTCCTCTTTGCTCTTTACCAGCATATCATCTACATATACCTCCATGTTCCTTCCCAGCTGATCCTTAAAAATTTTATCCACCAACCTCTGATAAGTCGCCCCTGCATTCTTTAGACCGAATGGCATCACCACATAGCAGTATGTTCCCTGGCTTGTTACAAAGCTGACCCTTTTCCAATCCTCTCGAGCCGGTGGGATCTGATGATAACCCTGGGATGCGTCCATCAAACTGAGTAGCTCACACCCGGCTGTGGAGTCGACCAGCTGGTCGATCCTGGGAAGCGGATACAAATCCTTCGGGCATGCCTTGTTCAAATCTCAAAAATCTATGCACATCCGCCATTTCCCCTCTGACTTTGAGACCATAACCGTATTCGATAGCCACTCTGGGAACTGCATCTCCTTTATGTGACCTGCCACCAAGAGTTTTTTTACCTCCACCTCGATTACTCTATCCATCTCTGCCCCGTGGTGTCTCCTTTGTTGCTTCACCGGTCTTACCGTGAGGTCGATGTTCAAACGGTGCTCAATAACCTCCGCTTTGATGCCGGTCAACTCCTCCGTCGAATATGCGAACACATCCGCAAAATCTCTTATCACCTTAATTAGCCTCGATTTCACCAGCTCCTCCAATTCCTTCCCGATCCGGAACTTTCTTTCTTCGCAACCCTCGACCATCTGTATCTCCTCCACTTCGCCACCTGGCTGCATTTCGGCATTCTCCTTCCCCTTCTCTGGTTTATGTCTTTCCTCCTTCGGCCTCGACCCTCCCGGTCGATTAACTTCCTCCCCCTTAGGACGCATCTGCTTCCTCGCTAGTTGCTTATTGTTGCTCACAGTGGTCTGGTAGCAGCTTCTCGAGGTAAGTTGATCCCCAGCGATATCACCAATGTTTTCGCCCACCGGATATTTGATCGTCATATGGTACATGGATACGACCGCCTGGAACGCGTTCAGGCTCGTTCTTCCCATTATGATGTTGTAGGATGACTCATCTCCTACGACCACAAATCTCACCATTCGAACCTTCCGAGTTGCTCCCTTTCCCAGTGCTACAGATAGAGTCACTTCTCTCATTGGCATGACCTCCCCGCCGTTAAAACCATACAAGGCCGTGGCCACCGGCTTAAGCTCCACATTCAACTCCCGATTGATTTGCACAAAGCAATCATAAAACATGACATCGACTGAACTCCATGTGTCTATGAATACCCTTTTTACGTCAAAACCTGCAACTTCAGCCGTAATTACCAAGGCATCATTGTGAGGAACCACCACCCCTGCTGCATCCTCTGCTCGAAAACTGATTTCTGGTACTCGGGCCGTGATACTCACCTCTTCCCTCTTCCTTTTCATTGCTCGAACATGGCCTCTCCTCACATTATTCGAGTCCCCGTCAGTCGGTCCTCCTGAAATCATATATATCGTGCCTCTCTTCACTTGGCCTCCATCCCCTTCTCTTTCCCGCTCCCTACTTCCTCGCCTCCTCTTCCCCTCATCTATTTTTCGACCATCTCGACCGCCTCGTGAATCCTCATCATCTTCTTCCTCGCTCCTCTCTACCGAGTCCTCCCGACACCTTCTCTTCTCCTTCCTCCTCCCCTTATCCTGATAGACAAACACCTTGAGATGCCTTGCTCGAATAAGGCGCTCAATCTCGTCCTTGAGATGCCGACAATCCTCAGTAGTATGGCCATAGTCTTTGTGGAAGCGGCAATATCTTCTCGACTTCGGTTGGGTTGGCCCCTCGAACCTCGACCTTGGCCACGTCACATCTTTCCCATCTATCCCTTTCTCCATGGCCATCAAAACCTCAGCTACCTTCGCGTTCAACGGGGTGTAATCATGGAATCTCTTCCCTCCAGAGATAGGCCGGTCCTTCCACCTGTCCTCTCGTCCTCGATCCTGCTTAGCTCGCCCCTCTCTCCTAGGTGAGGCTTTCCTTTTAGGCGAAACTGCTTTCTCCTTCCTCGACTCCTCTCGACCCAACTCCTCTAGTTTGGCAAACTCCGCCTCGGTCTCCTCGAGATTAATGTATTTCCTACACCTCCTCAGCATCTCATCATACGTATGAGCAGGAGTCTTAGCCAGAGAAGTCCGACACGGTCCTGCCCGCAAACTCCTAATCAATCCTCCCGCCTTGACGTCATCGACCGCCGATGGAATCTCCAAACAAGCCTGATTGTATCGAGCGACATATTTACGCAGTGACTCCTTCTCGCCTTGTCTCAT
The DNA here is from genome assembly GCA_902706635.1 of Striga hermonthica. Taxonomy (NCBI): domain Eukaryota; kingdom Viridiplantae; phylum Streptophyta; class Magnoliopsida; order Lamiales; family Orobanchaceae; genus Striga; species Striga hermonthica. Next base: position 9,552,743 of record CACSLK010027831.1, read on the forward strand.
CGCCATTAGTGTTAAATACGTTTTCTCCTGAGCCACCGCGCTCGAATATTGATTTGTCAACTTCTCCGCAAAATCCTCGAAGTCTACAATCGAGCCTGGGGGGAGCTGTTGGAACCAGTCGAGCGCCCCTCCCCTAAGGGTCGATAAAAAGGCCCTGCAACTAACGGGATCAGTATATCCGTGCAACACAGCCATATTTTCAAATGTCCTCACGTGTCTTGACGGATCAGAAGTCCCATCGAACACCAAGTTGGTATCCTTGTAATTATTTGGCAAGGGTGCTGCTAGTATGTCCGCCGAGAACGGGTGTCCTCGAGCGCGTCTCTCCGCTCGACCATCCACCTTAGCCTGCAATTGGCGCAGTTGTTCCGCCATCCTCTCCATCTCCCGGTCATGTGTGGGCCCGCCTCCCCCATAGCTGGATTCATCCTCCTCCGCATTTTGGCGTGACCCTGCAACAGTGTTCGACATTGCTGTAGCTCGAGAGAGACTGTTTGTGACTTGCTGAACCCCCTGCGCAGCTGCCTCCGCCACCATTTGTTGCATCTCCTGCCTGGTCATTATCACCTGCTGGTCGGGGACTTGAACCGCTGCTCGCGGCGGTGCTCCTCCTTGGGCCGCCACTCTTCCTGGTTGCACCCCCGTTCCTCCCGGTTGCGCCACCGTCGCTCCCAGTTGCACTCCCGTTCCTCCCGGTTGCGCCACCGTTGAGCTTTGTGGTGGTGGTGGTGGTGGCATCGCCGCCGCATCCGCCGCGCGAGCTTCCTGAGCCGGCGTCTCCTCCGGGAATTGCCGTTGTCGCTCCCACACCTTGGAGCACAGGAGTGGGAGTGATCGGCGTCTGCGATGGGCCAGAAAAACCCGGAGGAGGGCCTAGTCCCAACGGCCTGTTCGTCGTCCAAGCATCATCGAACGTTGACTGTAAGTGTTTGGGAATTCCGTCCGCCATAGCTGAGCTTCAAGCACACCTTTTCAAACGAAAGTCCCACAGACGACGCCAAATGGTAACACCAAAACCTCCCGACCGGCTAGAACTTGAATAATCGCCTTCCTTCTCGCCGGTAGAACGTCGTGCACCTACAAAGAATTCTTACACCGGAGGGGTTTTCCGGTGAAGAGCCTCCGAAGCTTAAGTCAGTGTATGTTCAATCAATTCTAAAGAGTAAATAGTAGAATGATCGTGTTGAAGAAGAAAGGCTCACCCCCTTTATATAGGGGTGAGATACCTGATCTAGGGTTGCCCGAATTTGATGAGCTGTCTGCCCTAACTGCCCGTCCGTACACACCAAACGCGTGTGTCAGAGGTAGTCGTCGCCACTATCGCCTGCACCAATCCTCTTTGGATGCGTGTCCTCCTGCACATGGGGTAGGTTGTCACAGGTGGTTATCACTATCCACCACTACCTTCTCGACACGTGTCCCCCTGCACATGGGGTAAACATTCTCCTGGAATTCTGTCAGAGGCTCCTTCACGCGCCTATGACTAGGCCGACAGCGTGGTGTTAAGTCCTCGAAGTAATCGACCTGTTGAGGTCGAATAGGTTGCTCGATCGTGTATCTGGTCGAAGGATAGTTTGGTCGAAGGTTTTGCTTGGTCGACTGGTTAACTGCTCGATTTCTTCAACTTCCTCATAATACGACCTCCTCGACCGGTCAATAGACCGGTTCAGCCTTGTGGGTATAATATCCTATATCAATTTGTTTGTGTGTTTCAATTTAAAATAAAAAACTTTAATAATGTTTATTTTAATTAAATGATTGTGCACTTATGAATTTATTTATATAATGTTTACAACTAATCGCACAATACGTCGTGAAGATACGCACATTAAAAAAATTTGTTATATTATTACGATTTTTTTCGACTAACAATTGTGCACTCATAGTGCAAGCGTTTTTTATATGCATTTTTTACAATGTATTCTAAACCGAACTAAAATTGAATCTAAATAACCGCGTTATTCGATTGGTTAACCAAATATCATATATAATATAAATAAGTCAATATGTATATTATAAAAATTCATTTAGTATTCAATAATTATATTTTATATTATTTGTAGTTGAAAATACACGATAAATAAAAAGACATAAAGTGTTAATGTGCATTCCTATATATATTAATATGCATATATTCAATATTATCACGCAGTATATTGACGTGTATTTTTTTATATGGATTTTAATTTAGAAATTTTAATAATGTGTATTTTGATTAATATTATTGTGCACTTATCAAAAATATATATTTAGTAGCTACAATTTTTATTTAATATTTTATTATTGTTGTTTGTCAAAAAATAATATATATATAATATAATAAAAAAATGTTTTTTATTGTATTTCAGTCGGTTCTGATATTTTTTTTTGGTCGAAATTAGTCTGAAATATCAAAATTGTAATATATTGTGAAAGTGATCGTTGTCACGATAATGTGCACCGGACGAATTAATGTGCATTTAATTTAGTATTATTGTGCATTCAAATAATCATTAATGTGCATCAAGATTATTACAAAAAAATTAATCGAAACGATTGAGTTATTCGATTGGTTAATCAAAATAACGTAAATAATTAAAATAATTTACTATTTTTTATTTTAAAGAATATATTTATTATTTTCATATTTTATATTAGTGTTGGTTGAAAAATATATGATATATATGGATAAAAAATATAGACAATTGTAATGTGCATATAGTTAATCAATGTTGTGTAATTTGCTTAGTACCAATGTGCATTTACTATACTTGTAGATTATACATATTTGACCAAAAAATGTAACATAACTAAATTATAGAAATTGCAGATAAGTACTTGAGACTTATCAAATTCACAAAAAACAACCCATCCGCAAATTGACAAATTATAAAAAACGCAGCCGAGATTTGGGAGAGGATCAAATGTTAATTATGTTCCTCGACGCCTACCACCCCCGCGCCGTCAGCTTCTCCCTCCGTCGACTTTCGACGTCGCAGTCTTCAGTGGCCGCTGTCCGGCGATGTCCGACGATGGTTTTTTTTTTTTT
>CACSLK010027831.1:9555779-9570274 GCA_902706635.1 Striga hermonthica
TTTTTTCAAACACCGCCATCGAAGGTCGACCTTCGAGCTTGAAGGTCGATTTTTTTTTTCTGGTGCCGCTGCATCTGAACCGAGGAGGTTTATGTTGAACTTGGCGGTGGATGATGACCCCAGGGACGCCAACTTGAACGGCGGCGCACCACTTTTTGTGAAGGAAGACGGAAATCGACCGTGATGGCGGCTCCGACGGTGGCGGTTGCTCGGCGTTGGCGACGGAGCAGCGGGTTGCTCTGCCAGGGCATGGACCGACTCTGCTCGGCTCTGTCAGACGACCTCCACCCGAACCTTTCGCCTTCACCTTACCACCGCCGTCGTTGATTTTTCCCAGCGGGTTGTGTGCTCCGATAATCGACGACGGGTTTACAACTTCGGAGCACGTCTTCGTCGCCGGGGCTCCTGGTGTCGCCACCGTCGCCATTGAATTGCAGACGTCAGAGAGTGAATGAGAGAGGTGCCGGTGAAATTCAGATTTGCGATCGGAGGACCAGTGTGTGTGGGTGAGAGCATTGGCGGATCTACATAGGGGCCCGTAGGGGCACGGGCCCCTGTAGAATTTGTAGTAAGTGTATTTATATATATATATATATATTTATTATATGTATAAATGTATTTATTTATATTGATATAAAAAATACATGTTATTAATTATTATATAATTATTTTAATATAAAAAATAAAAAGAAAATGTTTAGAATTATTTAACTAGTATGTTATTTATTAAGTTGTGGAATTAATTTATTTTTATGCTATACTCAATTTCTTATTTATTTTCTTTCTCCTCCCAAAATATATAAAAAAGATATTATACATAAATGTATATACTACATAGGAATTGGATCAAATATGTCCCTATTTTTGAAATGAGAATGTGAGACTCAACCGCAACCATTAAATACGAAAAATAGTGTTCGATCAAGATTTAATCTTTTTATTTTTTAAATAGTTAAATATTAATTTGACCGTTGACCTCCGACGTTGACCGTTGACCATAATTTGTGCCCCCGTTGACCTTAAAGTCTGCGTCCGCCCCTGGGTGAGAGAGAGAGAGAGAGAGGGAGAGAGAGAGAAAGAGAGAAAACGGGATCAGATTTGGTCTGGATGTGTTTTGGACGTGTTGTTGATTTCTAGTGGGCCCACATGATATTAATTGATTGTTAATGTTGTAATTACCACATTATCATTAATGAGTGTAAAAATTAGCATTTTTTTGAGTTATTGGATCATATGATCCAATGACTACTATTTATTCTTATTTCTTTCATTAAGAAACATTCTCACCGAAGCGCGACCCTATATATATATATATATATAAGTAACAAAATTAAATATTTTGTATGTAAAATTTATAGATTAAAGTGTTAATAATATATATTTTAATGATAAATATTTACCATATAAATATATGTACAAAATTTTTTATTTTTTAAAAACAAACAAAAAAAAGATTAAAAACAAAAAAAATAAATAAAAAATATATATATATATGGACTAGGTCAATCAGGTTGACCTTGTCGGGTCAATGCCTGAGTCGACCAGGTCAAGGCTGGGTTTTGACAGGGTTTGATCGGATCCTTTGTTGCCCGATTCAAATAGTTTACCCGAATCGGTTCTGACTCCAGGTCGGCCGGGGTCGAAAAGTACCTGACAAGTAATAAGTCGTATTTAAATTTTTTTTTAATATTGTGGATGAAAAAACGATGCCGTTCTGTGTGCTTGTTGAGTTAAATTGACCTTAATGACCCTACTTTAATTTGCTTTTGGTGGTTAGAATGGTAAATGTCGTATTTGTTATTGTTGAGTTAATCAAAACAAATTAGTACTCCCTCCTTTTTTAAATAAATGTCGTTTTGACTTTTTTGATTCATCCATTTTGCTATGTATCTAGACATATTAATGTCTAGATACATAGCAAAATGGATGAATCAAAAAAGTCAAAACGACATTTATTTAAAAAGGAGGGAGTATGAAACTTCGTGGATATCTATTGGCGTGATTGTATATGAACAGTACAGTAAATATCAATGTTCTGAAAATTGAACCGGTCATCGAATCGATGAAGCTATCGGTTCAATGATTCACTGGTCGGACCAGTGGTCCAACCGGTCGAACCACTTTAATCAATATATTATTTTTAGGGAAAAAATCTTTTTTACTCCATAACAAAGACACATTAAGTTTTTCACACCGCCCAATAATAAGCTAAGTTTTTCACCCCAGAAAGTGCGAAGGTTATGCGAAAATTGTCGCATATTCATCGCATAACTGTCCATATGCGAAGGTTATGCGACAAACTGTCGCATATCAATTGCATAACTGTCGCATATTCATCGCACTGATTTTACCCTAAGACCCTTACGGGTATGGGACTCACTACTGCCCACCCTTCCGGGGAGTATGGCTAACTCGAGGACTTACTAGTTCCATACCAGAATACGCGAATTTTCCTGCTTTTTGTTCAACCCCTTTCCCTTTTAGTATGGTATGATCTTTCCAGAGAATATCGTAACAATGCCTTCGCACAATTATGCAATTGATATGCGACAGTTATGCGACAGCTTTTCGCATAACTGTCGCATATCAATTGCATAACTGTCGCATATTTATCGCACAATGCCTTTGCATAATTATGCAATTGATATGCGAAAGTTATGCGACAGTTTTTCGCATATCCTTCGCATATGGACAGTTATGCGAATGCGATGAATATGCGACAGTTTTCGCATAACCTTCACACTTTCTGGGGTGAAAAACTTAGCTTTTTATTGAGCTGTGTGAAAAACTTATCAAGACTTCAAAACGGGGTGAAAATAGATATTTTCACATATTTTTATTTATTTTATATGTGTATTATATATAATTACAAATATTTTTATCATTATTTTTATAGTGTATAATGACATTTCTCTACATACAATATTATTTTATATTTTTATCACTAGTTTAACATGTATAATATACAATTGTCCAATTTTATCACTCTCATTAAACATTAAAGTGTTACCTTTATTATGTAAAGTTTGTATTTATTTTGTAAATTCTAAATATGTAACAACAATATAATATATCTTTTAGTAAAAGTTATCATTTTGCATTTTGAAAAAAGTTTGCACTTTTATCATTTTTTTTTAAAAAGTTTGGACCTAACTATATCAAATTAAACATTGCGTACACTTAATGTTTCGTCCAGGCGCGTTGAATGACCGGAAATTTTTTCCTATACTTATCGTTTTTTAAATAATTGCAATTGCAAGATTACCATTGAAACAAAAAAAAAATTTGTGTATTTACCTAAGAGATAAAAAGAAATTATATACATGCCTAAAAAAACCGTTACTTGTATGATCAACAGCTTCCATAATTTTAGGGGCACAATCTCAGGATTTCAATATGGAAAAGATATTATATTTGAATTTTGAAAGCATAATCATCGTTGAACACAAAGCGGAAAAGAGAATGGAAAACACGACGGCGATGAGATTCTACTGAAACAAGATCTTCGTTTATCGAAAAAAAAAACGTGCGGCGGCGATCGGATTTTCCGCTCTCAGTAAAAAAATTGCACTGGACAGATATTTGGAGGTATATTTTCGTGATATTTGGAGGTATATTTATGTGAAATCGTAAAAGATGATAATTTTTTATTTTTTTTCTTCAGATGGATCTGAATATGATGATCTTCATACATCATTGTGGTGAATGGGTCGTGAATGATTACGTGAATTACCAACTATCAGGTGTTGTGATTCGAAAAGAATGCAGCTACGACGAATTATACGGTATATTGTGTGCGGAGCTAGGGTTGATACGTCAATCAACTGTGCTTGACCTAAAATATAAGTTGAAGGTAGGTAGTCCACTAATGTCAATAAACAGCGATAGCAGCTTTAGCTTCTATGTGTTTTTGGTGTCCAAAGAAGCTGACTACACGAAATATCCGGTGTGCGTTGTGGTGAAATCTTGGAATAGTGTTGAAAATTCGTTTGATGAAGAAGTGAATATAGGTTCGTTGAACTGCGAATCAAACATTGCTCCACTGTGTTATCCGGAGCTTGACAGATATCCTGATAAACCAGATGGCACGATAAATTTCTTGTCGTTCGCGAGGAACGTGGATGAAGAGATGGTAGAAGTGGCAGCATATACCAAAAATATATTGTACATATACCCTGGATCTGAAAATCGGTTGCCAGACGAGCAAAATTTTGACTCTGGTATTGTTCCTGGTATTTTACTGAAGGATAAGGAAACGTTACAGACGATGCTGACCATGCATGTTATAAAGCATCAGTATCAATTCAAGGTTGACAAGTCATGCTCCAAACAATATTATGTCAGGTATGTCTCGAGCGATTAGTATTCCGGTATATCTAAGTTATATTATGTTATATCTAAGTTATATTATTTTAAATCTAACTTATACTTGTATATCTAAGTTATTCTATGTTATATCTAACTTAGATTCTGTTTTATCGAACACTTTTAATGTTATGTCAGGTGTGTGTCGAGCGATTGTACATGGTTTGTGAAAGCTGTTGGGTTCTGTAAGGAACGTCAAACAACATGCACAGTATTGAACTTATCGAAATAAATCCTAACGCAGCGGAATCTATAGTTAGGATATGGACGTTTACCTTTTAAAATTTTTGCCGACTCTGAGACGATGTAGAGTACCGTTGATGTAGTTCATCTGAACACCACAATCTAATGGGCAAATAGATTTGGCCTTTATTCGATTCTAATCGAAAGTTCCAACGAAGCTTTGATCACACGGTTGTCGAGTCTGGGCGTCGGGTGCAGCGGGCAGGTCGCGGACGATGGGCACGGTCGCTGGCAACGTGCGTGGACTGCTGGCGTGACGCGCGCATCGCTGGCGAGGCGCGTCGGGCACTGGGAGCAGACTGGCGTGTTGCGGACGTGCGCTGGAAGGACTCCTAGGCGGTCGCGGACTGGCGCTGGGCGTGTGCGAGTACGCGGGGCAGCACTTCTATGCCTAGGCGGACTGGGCGCTGGGATGCGGTGGACGCACGCGGCGTGATGTGCGCGACTCCTGGATGCGCAAGGAATAGCGCGCGCGTGTTGGACGAGCGCTAGGACCTTGCGCGAACATCAACTGGCAACGGGTGCGAAGGGCGTGCGAGCAGGCGGCACAGGGAGCTCGCAGGCATTACTGGGCGTCATCGCTGGGCGTTGGGACTGCGTCTGGCTGGGCGTGACTGTGGGTAGTGGCTCGCGGTTGCGCTCAGCTGGACACGGACGAATTCCTGCGACGATGGGATTTTTCGGCGACAACTCACCGCGACGGACGGCGGCGATGATGTGATGATGATGACCGAAATTATATGTATATTATAGGCTCAATATATTGTACCAAAAGGCCTTCTAATGGATTACCTAAACACCTACTTCGATCAAACTTGGTGGAGCGTTTAATCGAATCTCTCTAACTCTTGAACGATGATATTTCTCGCGCGTATGTAGAGGAGAAAATCGGCCAACCCATCATCATACAATAGGTTGGGACTTGGTGTATTTATAGGCTCCATTAGGGACCTTAAGGAGGTGCTAAATATGAGCTTATCCCATTTAGGCCTAGGAATCCTAATTCTACTCAAATATTAATTGAATGTAAGAAGGAGATGTAATATCACGTCATGTTAATTATATAAATCATGTTTCTAGTTCCGATATAATAATATTGTCGAGTATTATTTTTCGGAATTAATTATTTCAGTCGAGATTATCCGAAATTACTTTCGACGTCCCGTTTACCTTCGGAATAATTTTGGTAATTAAGTATTATGCTTAATTAAATAATTAAGCACTTAATTATGATTAATCAAGATTAATCACGTTTAAGAGAGTTAAATGCCGTACGCATTTTTACTCTTAGTGAGGGAGACTTTTCTCAAAAATTTAAGCATGAGGTGTCTCCTTATGGTGCAATTAGTGATGACTAAGATGATAAGGGGATGAGTTAGCATTCTATTAATCCTAGTGATGGCAAGTGGCATGCTAATATTAAGCCACAAAGCTCCACCTCCCCACTCCATTGTTTCAGCCAAGTAATTAAGAATTAAGTTGGGGAGAATTTTTGGTTTTCCTCACCATAACATATATGCGCTTAAGAGAGTTAGAGAGATTTGAGAGTTTTTCCCTAAGTTGAATAGCATAGCCGCACGCCGCGCCGAGTAACGCTGCACGCACGTAAGCTTCGAGTAAGCACGAGCATCTTGTGCGACAAAGCGAGCAGGGAGAAAGGTAACCTCGATTTATTCTTGCTTGAGGTTGCTAAAGTCATGTTAGATCAATATTTTGTTCAAGTCATGTTCATGATTTGTCCATTTAATGCTTCGGCCGTGCGTGTGGCCTATGTTGAGCGTGTTCATGTTTGATTAAAAAATCTCTCGAACAACTTCATGTATTTAGTCATGTCATGCTATATCATGTTCAAGGAATTTTCACGTTGAAGTGTTAATTTGGCCGAAGGACGTGGTCGTGGACATAGCGCGCGCCACGGGCCGCTCATGCGTAGCGATTATGTTAAATGATATTCCATCGAGCATTCATGTCCAATTTTTCAGTAAATATTATTTCTTGATCGTTCATGTGTCAGTTGCCGAGAGAAAAGCATGTTTGGTCGTGAGACGGCTTAACGCCGTAGGCGGCGCACGGTGCGCTCGCCACGGCCATTTTGAGCATGGTATGCAAAATCTTTGATTTTGAGTATTTTCAGTAAATTTAATCATTTCAAATCATTTCATGTTATTTTAAGTTGAATTGGTCGAGAGGTGTTGCCGGACGGCCGGCAAGGGCCGGTCGTGACCGTGCTGCCCGCACACAGCGGCAGCAGCGCGCCGGCAGTCAGCCAGTGCGAACTGGTAGCTTACGCGCATGCCGCGGGGCGTCGCGCACTGCCTGTCCGCAGCAATTGTAGTCGCTGGCAGTGCCCAGGGCAAGCCAGCCAGTCGCCGTGCACGCCAGCGTGCGCGTGCATGTTCCAGTTGCCTGCTGCGGCGCGCGGTAGCGCCCAGCAGCGCCAGTTACGCTTGCGCCCGCGTACATAGCGCGGGGCAACGCCCAGTTCAGCGTCTGCGTTGCGCCAGTGCACGTACGCGTCCAAGTTAGCGTGCAGTCGTGCCCGAGTGCACGCCAGTCATGACAGTCAGGCCCAGCGGCACGCCAGCGCGCGTCAACGAGCACGCCCGTGCCCAGGACTACCCAGCAGCCAGCACAGCGGCCAGATCAGGCAGTGCCCATGCGCGCAGCCTCGGCAGGCCCACTGGCCGAGCCAGCGCCCGACCGCCTGGCTCAGCAGATCGGCGGTCCGGTCCAGACCGGTTCAGCCTGGTTCAGACCGGTTGGACCGGTTCAGCCCATATTTTCATGTTTTAGTCCCGGTTCATGTTTTAGATCCCATTTTCAGTTAAAATTCCGGGTCCAGTTCAGTTCAGTAAATTAATATCAGTTCAGCTCCGTATTTAACCGGTTTCAGTTATACCAATTAAATCTGAATATCATGTCGAGTTTAGTAGAGCATCTTAACATAATTAATCAGTTAATTTATCAGTCTGAGCATAGTCCTTAGTAATTGTTTATATTATATTTCAGTTTGATCAGGCATCAGTCATCAGCACTACCTTTCATTTTCACGGATCAGGTGGGGACTCAGACTAAGTACTACATTGATTATAATTATGCTACCATGTTTGAGGTATGTATTATCAGTATCCACTCGCAATGGTCGCCGGTCCATTCTGAGTTCTAGTGGCCTTAATCTGCACACTAGAGTGTGCACATGCTGTCCGGCATTTTTATGCTGGCAGATGTTCAGTTATCAGACAGGTGATTTATATCACGAGATTAGTATCAGATTATTCAGTACCGGTATTAGATATCAGTTATCAGTATCAGTTTCAGTTCAGTTATATATGCCAGGATCATGATATTGTTATTATTTTCACTGTTTTACTTTAGTATGAGTTTCTGCAGAGCACAGTGTTTTAGTGCTCACGCCCCCACGTATTTCATGTTTTTCAGGTCACAGAGTCGGGGACGAGGAGTGAGCCGGCGAGTGGTTCAGGACTTTTGTTGATATGTATATATTATGTTTTGGCTACGCTGATGTTTCCGCTACAGTTTTCAGTACTTTAAATCAGCTTTTGACCCGATGTTAGTCGGTTAATATATTTATAACCGTTTTTATTATCAGATTAAAAATTAACGGTTTTCAGAATAAGACAGATTTTTACAGTAACAATCCAAATCAGTTTTCGCAAAATAAATATTTTATTTATTTATTTAGAAAATTTGCGAGAAAGCGCACTCTGAATTCATGAAAAGGCGGGGTTTTACAATGGGTATCAGAGCACGTTTCTGCGTCTCTGAAAAGTTTTTACAAGTCAGAAATTTTTGAAAAACCTGAACCGTCACGCTCACGCCTCGCCGACTACAGGTAAGTGCTGATTTATTTTAAGTTATAAACATATTACTTTGTCTATGCTCAGAAATTTATTAATCATGATTTAGTTAAGATGCTCGAATCAGGTTCAGAACTTATAGATCAGTGTACTCAGATATAACTGTAGATTTTCTCAGGATTCATGTTAGTATTTTCCAGCCATTTGGCAACTCGTCAAGAGATTTGTGTACTTTAGAAATCAGTTAAAGTATTTTTCATGTGTTCAATAATATTGAACTTCCTCAATGTTCAGATGCCGCCCCATAGGGAACTCGATCATCCGGTACTTCCACAGGCCACAGTAGTCGCACAGTTTCGTGACTACCATCCTGATAAATTCTCTGGTCAGGGAGACCCTCGTATTGTGGACGAGTGGATTCAGGGCCTTGCGTTGATTTTCGAGGTCATGGATTGTCCAGATCGATATCGCGTTATATGCGCACAACTTCAGCTAACCGGCGATGCCCGACTCTGGTGGAATGCCTACTGGAGCATGCGTCCCGGCGAGAAAGCGGGTTGTACTTGGGAGAGGCTCAAGGAGTTAATCCGCGAGAAGTATTACCCCATGTATTATCGAGCAGAGATGGAGCGTCAGTTCCTGTCGCTCAAGCATGGTACTCGTTCTGTTGACGAGTACGAAAGGGAGTTTACCAGACTTGCAGCTTTTATTCTGGACTTGGTACGTACGGAGGCACAAAGGGCGCAACGCTTCATCGACGGGCTTTATCCAGCAGTCCGTCACAACATTGTAGGTCACGGGACCCAGACCTATGCTCGTGCTATTTCAATTGCTCAGGAGGTGGACGCCAGCATCCGGAGGGAGAGCGAACCGCGATCGTTCTCAACCATCCGCCCCCGCCCAGTCATCCACAGCTCCACCAGCTACCCAACCGTCGAAGGAAAAGAAGAGGAAGGGAAAGGGCGCTCAGACCGATAGAAGGACCCGACAGAGACAACAGCAAATTCCACAGTGCCCCACTTGTGGACGACTTCATCACGGAGAGTGTCATATGGGTCAGGATATTTGCTACTACTGTCACGAGCCCAGAAATTTTGTTAGCCGCTGTCCGAAGAAACTTCAGCAGCAGCCACCACAGCCTCCTCAGCAGCAGCAGCTGCAGCCCCGTCAGCAGGCTCAGAGGCCGCCCCAGCAGCAGCAGCAAAGGGGCAGAAAACAAGCCCGAGTCTATGCAGTTGATCAGGCCGAGGCCGAGCAGCATCCAGGTACCATGTCAGGGATTCTTATACTTAATAATGTTCCAGTTTTTGCTTTATTCGATACTGGAGCGACGCACTCTTTTATTTCACGACGATGTCTTGATGCCATCGGACTTCATGTTATTACCGCTGTCGATCCTCTCGAGGTGAGTTTAGCCTCGGGACGAAAGATAGTGACCACAGCTAAAGCTTCAGATCTCAGCCTTTCCATCGGTGGTCGTATATTGTCTACCGATGCGTATGTTCTCGAGATGAGGGACTTTGACCTCATTCTCGGTATGGATTGGCTATCCTACTATCATGCAGATATCCGATGTCATGACTGGGAGATTACTCTCTATCTTCCGGGAGACGATTCGATTACCTTCTTTGGCACTAGGAATCGTTCATTACCTCATGTCGCTTCGATGGCGAAAGCCACCAAGATGCTGCGACAACTGCCAGGGTTATCTCGTGAGCCTTGTCGATGATTCTCAGAAAGCACTATCACCTCACGATGTTCCAGTTATTCGTGAGTTTGTGGACGTGTTCCCAGACGAACTTCCAGGAGGACCGCCTAACCGGCAGAGTTCTCTATCGATCTGATTCCAGGAGCCGACCCAGTATCCAAAGCCCCGTACCGTATGGCGCCGAAGGAGTTGCAGGAGCTTAAGGCGCAGATTCAGGAGCTATTACAACTCGGTTTCATCCGACCGAGCGTGTCACCTTGGGGAGCACCTGTTCTCTTTGTCAAGAAGAAGGACGGTTCCATGCGCATGTGTATCGACTACCGGGATCTTAACCGGTTGACAATCAAGAACAAGTATCCGCTTCCCAGGATCGACGACTTATTTGATCAGCTGAGGGGAGCCTGTGTGTTTTCAAAGATTGATTTGCGATCAGGCTACCACCAGCTGAAGATCAAGGAGTCAGATATTTCTAAGACCGCTTTCCGGACTCGTTACGACCATTACGAGTTCGTCGTCATGCCATTCGGCCTCAGTAATGCTCCAGCGGTTTTCATGGACCTAATGAATCGTATTTTCCATCCCTACCTCGATCATTTCGTTATTATTTTCATTGACAATATTCTTATATACTCAAAGAGCCAGAAGGAGCACGAGGAGCATCTGAGGGTCGTTCTCGAAACCCTCAGACGAGAAAAGTTGTTTGCTAAATTCTCCAAATGCGAGTTCTGGCTCCAGCGAGTAGCTTTTCTGGGTCATGTGATTACTCAGGCAGGTATCGAGGTAGATCCTTCCAAGGTCTCAGCTGTTCAGAACTGGTCGACACCGAAGAGTCCGTCTGAGGTTCGCAGTTTTCTCGGTTTAGCTGGCTACTATCGCAGGTTTATCGAGGGCTTTTCCAAAATTGCCCTCCCACTATCCCACCTGACGAGGAAGTCTGTGAAGTTTGAGTGGACTGATCGTTGTGAGTCGAGCTTTCAGGAGCTCAAAAAGAGATTAACTTCAGCACCGGTGTTGACTATTCCCGATCCTTCTCGGAGTTTCACCATTTTCAGTGATGCTTTGAAGTAGGGTTTGGGATGCGTACTCATGCAGGATGGCCAGGTCATTGCTTATGCTTCACGCCAGCTCAAACCACATGAACAGAACTATCCGACGCACGATTTGGAGTTAGCCGCAGTTGTTCATGCTCTCAAGATTTGGCGACATTATCTTTACGGCGGTCGTTGCGAGATTTTCACAGATCATAAGAGCTTGCAGTACATTTACACGCAGAAGGAGTTCAACATGAGACAGCGTCGTTGGTTAGAGCTCGTCAAAGATTACGATTGCTCGATTCAGTATCATCCGGGGAAAGCGAACGTCGTTGCTGACGCCCTAAGTCGTAAGGTGAGGGGTGACTTGACGTACGTCGTTACACAGCAGAGCCGTTTGATCCAAGAGTTTGCCCGGATGCAAATTCAAGTGGTCGATGCACTTCCCACAGCCATTTCGGGGAGTGTCAGTGCCATGCAGATTCAGCCGACGCTGAGAGAGAGAATCCGGCTGGAGCAGGTTTCTGACGAGTTCGTTCGAGTCATGGATGCCAAAGTCTGCGCCGGAGGCGTCGAGAGTTTTCAACGAGGTGCCGATGGTGCCTTGGAGTTCAGAGGCAGGATCATAGTGCCGAAAGTCGAGGCGTTGCGGAAGGAGATATTGACAGAGGCTCATACCGCATCCTATCTAGCCCATCCCGGAAGCACGAAGATGTATCATGACCTGAAAAGGTCGTTCTGGTGGCGAGGGATGAAGAAGGACGTTGCCGACTTTGTCAGAAGATGTTTAACCTATCAGCAAGTCAAAGCCGAACATAAGAGTCCGATAGGCCTCCTACAACCACTGCCGATTCCGAAGTGGAAGTGGGAGGAAGTCACGATGGATTTCGTCACGGGGTTACCGAGGTCGTCTGAACATCACGATGCTATTTGGGTCGTGGTCGACAGATTGACTAAGGTCGCTCATTTCCTACCCGTTTCGATGAGGATGTCTTTGGATAAGTTGGCTGAGATATATACCCGTGGGATCATTCGACTCCACGGAGTGCCTGTTACTATCGTGTCAGACAGAGATCCCAGATTTGTCAGTAGATTCTGGCAGAGTTTACACGAGGCGATGGGTACGAAGCTAGAGTTCAGTTCAGCCTACCATCCGGAGACTGATGGTCAGTCCGAGCGGACCATTCAGACGCTTGAGGATATGTTACGCGCGTTGGTTGTTGACAGGGGTGCTAAGTGGGAGTCGTTGTTGCCGTACGTTGAGTTCACGTACAACAACAACTATCATTCTTCTATTCAAATGGCTCCTTACGAGGCACTTTATGGTCGTAAGTGTCGTTTCCCTCTTTATTGGGATGACGTCGGAGAACGACGAGTACTCGGTCCGAAGATGATCGAGGAAACCGCAGATCAGGTCAAG
This sequence comes from Striga hermonthica, assembly GCA_902706635.1. Lineage (NCBI taxonomy): Eukaryota > Viridiplantae > Streptophyta > Magnoliopsida > Lamiales > Orobanchaceae > Striga > Striga hermonthica. The sequence continues at coordinate 9,568,365 of CACSLK010027831.1, forward strand.
TTGATCCAGCAGGGACTCAAGACAACTCAGAGTCGACAGAAATCCTCAGCCGATCAGCATCGACGAGACATTCAGTTCGAGGTTGGCGAGCCAGCCTTTCTCAGAGTTCATTTGATTCGCGGAGTTGTTCGATTCGGGAAGAGAAGGAAGCTGCACCCTCGATTCCTTGGCCCGTTCGAAGTTCTCGAGCGAGTGGGCGAAGTCGCGTACCGATTAGCCTTACCTCCCGAGCTATCCGGCATTCATAATGTTTTTCACGCATCTATGTTGCGTAAGTACGTGTGCGACCCTGATCATGTCATTCCCCATTCAGATATTCAGATTCGGCCAGACTTATCGTACAAAGAGCGACCGGTAGCTGTACTGGACCGTCAGATTCGTCGACTCCGGAAGCGAAATGTCCCCCTCGTTCGTATTCAGTGGGATCGCCACGGAGCTACTTGGGAGTCGGAGGCTGACATTCGCGCTCGTTTTCCCAATTTTCAGTTTTGATGTATATATTTTCATGTTTCATGTACATATTTCATGTATATTCAGTTTTGTTTCGAATTTCCAAGGAAGAAAATTTTTAAGGAGGGAGGATTGTAATATCCCGTCATGTTAATTATATAAATCATGTTTTTAGTTCCGATATAATAATATTGTCGAGTATTATTTTTTGGAATTAATTATTTCAGTCGAGATTATCCGAAATTACTTTCGACGTCTCGTTTACGTTCGGAATAATTTTGGTAATTAAGTATTATGCTTAATTAAATAATTAAGTATTTAATTATGATTAATCAAGATTAATCACGTTTAAGAGAGTTAAATGCCGTACGCATTTTTACTCTTAGTGAGGGAGACTTTTCTCAAAAATTTAAGCATGAGGTGTCTCCTTATGGTGCAATTAGTGATGACTAAGATGATAAGGGGATGAGTTAGCATTCTATTAATCCTAGTGATGGCAAGTGGCATGCTAATATTAAGCCACAAAGCTCCACCTCCCCACTCCATTGTTTCGGCCAAGTATTTAAGAATTAAGTTGGGGAGAATTTTTGGTTTTCCTCACCATAACATATATGCGCTTAAGAGAGTTAGAGAGATTTGAGAGTTTTTCCCAAAGTTGAATAGCATAGCCGCACGCCGCGTCGAGTAACGCCGCACGCACGTAAGCTTCGAGTAATCACGAGCATCTTGTGCGACAAAGCGAGCAGAGAGAAAGGTAACCTCGGTTTATTCTTGCTTGAGGTTGCTAAAGTCATGTTAGATCAATATTTTGTTCAAGTCATGTTCATGATTTGTCCATTTAATGCTTCGGCCGTGCGTGTGGCCTATGTTGAGCGTGTTCATGTATGATTCAAAAATCTCTCGAACAACTTCATGTATTTAGTCATGTCATGCTATATCATGTTTAGTCAGCTTATGGTGTTCGAGGAATTTTCACGTTTAAGTGTTAATTTGGCCGAAGGACGTGGTCGTGCACATAGCGCGCGCCACGGGCCGCTCATGCGTAGCGATTATGTTAAATGATATTCCATCGAGCATTCATGTCCAATTTTTTAGTAAATATTATTTCTTGATCGGTCATGTGTCAGTTGCCGAGGGAAAAACATGTTTGGTCGTGAGACGGCTTAACGCCGTAGGTGGCGCACGGTGCGCTCGCCACGACCATTTTGAGCATGTTATGCAAAATCTTTGATTTTGAGTATTTTCAATAAATTTAATCATTTCAAATCATTTCATGTTATTTTAAGTTGAATTGGTCGAGAGGTGTTGCCGGACGGCCGGCAAGGGCCAGTCGTGGTCGCGCTGCCCGCACACCGCGGCAGCAGCGCGCCGGCAGTCAGTGATGCGGAAGTGGACCCCGACCCTACCAAGCCCGAGCACAGAACACGTTTAGGCCAAGGAAGACAACGTCGCAAATGGAC
>CACSLK010027831.1:9574213-9591440 GCA_902706635.1 Striga hermonthica
GCCCATGCCCAGGGACTACCTAGCAGCCAGCACAGCGGCCAGACCAGGCAGCACCCATGCGCGCAACCTCGACAGGCCCGCTGGCCGAGCCAGCGCCCGACCGCCCGACTCAGCAGACCGGCGGTCCGGTCCAGACCGGTTCAGCCTGGTTCAGACCGGTTGGACCGGTTCAGCCCATATTTTCATGTTTTAGTCCCGATTCATGTTTTAGATCCCATTTTCAGTTAAATTCTGGGTCTAGTTCAGTTCAGTAAATTAATATCAGTTCAGCTCCGTATTTAGCCGGTTTCAGTTATACCAATTAAATCCGAATATCATGTCGAGTCTAGTAGAGCATCTTAACATAATTAATCAGTTAATTTATCAGTCTGAGCATAGTCCTTAGTAATTGTTTATATTATATTTCAGTTTGATCAGACATCAGTCATCAGCACTACCTTTCATTTTCACGGATCAGGTGGGGACTCAGACTAAGTACTACATTGATTATAATTACGCTACCATGTTTGAGGTATGTATTATCAGTATCCGCTCGGAATGGTCGCCGGTCCATTCTGAGTTCTAGTGGCCTTAATCTGCCCACTAGAGTGTGCATATGGTGTCCGACATTTTTATGCTGGCAGATGTTCAGTTATCATACAGGTGATTTATATCACGAGATCAGTATCAGATTATTCAGTATCAGTATCAGATATCAGTTATTACTATCAGTTTCAGTTCAGTTATATATGCCAGGATCATGATATTGTTATTATTTTCACTGTTTTACTTTAGTATGAGTTTCTGTGGAGCACAGTGTTTTAGTGCTCACGCCCCCACGTATTTCATGTTTTTCAGGTCACAAAGTCGGGGACGAGGAGTGAGCCGGCGAGCGGTTCAGGACTTTTGTTGATATGTATATATTATGTTTTGGCTACGCTGATGTTTCCACTACAGTTTTCAGTACTTTAAATCAGCTTTTGACCCGACGTTAGTCGGTTAATATATTTATAACCGTTTTTATTATCAGATTAAAAATTAACGGTTTTCAGAATAAGACAGATTTTTACAGTAACACTCCAAATCAGTTTTCGCAAAATAAATATTTTATTTATTTATTTAGAAAATTTGCGAGAAAGCGCACTCTGAAATTCATGAAATAGCGGGGTGTTACAGGAGATCTCCTACTAATCTCCATCTTTTAGAAGACTCCTTAGTCTCCTAACACTAGAGAAGATCCTAGTAGGAATACATCTCCTAATTAAATTAATAATCATTGAATAATTAATTCCTAATTTAGAAAGCCTAATCCTACTCTAATTAATTATTTAATGTATGAAATATATTTCCTACTAATCTCCATCTTCTAGAAGACTTCTTAGTCTCCTAATCCCAAGAGAAGATTCTAGTAGGAATTTTATTCTCCTAATTAAATTAATTAATATGGAATAAAATTAATTACTATTTAAATGGAATTAAATAATAAAACATCCCACTAGAGTAATATTATTGCTCTCCCATTTAGCCACTATTTTACCAATAAAATTGAGCCTCCATGATTAAATAATATTAATCTGATTGATCGATTTACCTCCCTATGTTTAAGATATAATGTCCGTTGATTAATTAAATTACTGACAAAATAATTAATCAATTTCTTATTCATTTTCGAAATTAGTACCACTCAGAACCTTAACCATTATGTCAGACAATCGACTACCTGTAGGGTTTAACATAATGTACATTCCAGAGCTCATTTCAGAGATGTCATCAATCTAGCGCACTGAACTTAGTGACCATAAATAATTAATAATAGCACATCATATAATTATTCTTACTTGCCAAAATACCTCGTATGTCATCCTAATAAAATAGGAATCACTTGGTAAATCAAATAAATAAGAAATAAAAATATATGCCTATTTTATATATCTTACAGCATATAAGTTTACTTTATAAATTCCGTAAATTAAATAAATAAAAAAAAGTTAACTTTTATTATTATTTAACATCGTTAAATAAAAAAATATATGAATAAAATAAATAAATGAATATATTAAAACATATAATATAAATAATGTAATATTATTTATATAAATAAGTAAATATATTATATTTTAATTATATGTTTTATTGAGTTCTGTATTATATGTTTTATTATTTATTATTCATTATTTACTATGTTAATATTAATTTATTTTATTATTTATTAATTAAATATTGAATACATTAAATATTAAAAATTAATAAAGTAGAAACATATAAAATATATAAATTAAAAATGATATATTTTTATTTAATTTTATTTTTGGAATCACTATAATTTTAAATTATAAACATAATTTCAATAATTAAAGTATAATTAAAATAAATTAAAATAATAAAAGTAAATTTAATGAATTTAAATAAAAATAGAATAAAATGCTGATGTGGCAGCTTTTTGCCAAAAAAGGTTAAGTTCGTGTATCGGGTTGCCAAAAAATCAAAGGTGGTGTATTAAACGGCCAAGGTTTAACTGATAATTTGGCTTCTGTTTGCCGAGTCAGACTTCTAGGTGACGTGGCTGTTAAAAAAATTGTCACGTCAGCTTTCCGTTGACGGACGTTAAATTGGTGTATCGAGTTGCTAAGAATGTAAAGGTCATGTATTTATTTGTCAAGGTTTGAAAGTCGTGATTAAATGGTCAATCAAGTAAATGTCGTGTATTTTCCATTCATTATGCCATAATTAAACCTATCTCAATGAGCTGCGTAAGAACAATTAATGCCACCTTTTTGGTAACAAAACATCTTCTTAAGTAACAAAGAGAAACTCGCAGCATTCTCAAGACTCCCAACTCATTAGAAGTATACCAGCAGTTTAGAGTCATTATTATTATTGAGTTCAAAATTTCTTATTTTCACAGCAAACCACAACACACATCATTTGAACTAAAGGTCAAAGGTCCCGGTAGGGTTCGACAGTGTCAGGAGGCAGAGGTGAACAAGAAGGACTCCATATTGCAACAGGCACCTACTCCTAACAAGCACAATAATTCTCAAAGAATTTCATTATGCGAACCGAAAACTTAATATTGCTACCACAAGAATTGTTGGGACTTTGGTGTTCAAAATTACACGGGAATCCTACGAACTCATATTTTAATTTTTCGGTTCTTACAAATGAACTATTAATAAAATTAAAATACAATCGAAAAATAAATTACAACTCAAAAGCAAAAAGAATATAGCCGAGGCGAGAATATCTCTTTCCGCAAGACGAATACGCCCCTTGTAGTGCTTACGGTTCAGGCCTAACGTCCCCAAAGATACAACAGCTAACGTCTCGAAATCTGTAGCACACCAGATTTACGAGCTCCGATGAACTGGATCAGAATCGAGAACTGAGCACTTAGAAATAAAAGGAATATTTTGAAACTAATAAAAATATCACTTGTTTCTTCTCTTTTGATAATTATATATCTGATATTTGAATATTTTCTTTCTTTCCTTTCCTTTCTTTTTCTTTATTCTTTCTTTCTTTATTCTCTATGGCGCATTTTTCCTCTTTCCCAAAAGGAGTATTTATAGCGGAGGATTACCTCCCCCAATTGAATATAAAAATATTTTTTATTGACAATTTCACATGGGGCAAGTGCAATGAAGCATCTGGGCATGTGGAAGAGTGGCGCCGCCCCACTTCTTCCTTATTCTAACGATCCCCCACAAAAAGAAAAAGTAAAGGAATACACATATATACAGACTCTTGTACTTAATCCTCCCAAAACTCTATTGCATCAGAAAAGGTAGCTTGTGGGTTTGAACCTTTCTTAGTAAACATCATCGGATGTACTGGCGGCCTAGTGGACATAATGCCTTGAACTATTCCTCCATAGTGTACACCAAAACAATGACATTCACACAATAAAGTCTTAACTCCATTTCGTTCTATTGTTGTGTTCGTTTTGGCCATGAACAACAATTTGGAGTCATAAGTGTTTACACTTGAAGCGGCCCTCACTTCACACTTATATAGGTGACATTCCTATCAAGAGTATCATGTATTACTCCACCTTTACAAGGTTAGGTATTCCATAAAAGTCGAGATGACTTACCCTCACCACAATCAACATGTATTTTTGCACTTTGGTTGCTTTAGGGATTAGTTTTTGGACATTCTTATGTCAAAAAACTTGGGTTGGTTTAGGCATTCATTAAAAGTCCAGATGAATAGGGGGCCGTCGTTTGATGAATTATGGCATATCCTGTATCACTTCATGTTGAAGCAAATTATTTTTATTTTTACCGAATACCGAATCAAAAGATTCGTTCCCCGGGTCGATCTCACAAGGAAGGCGGTTCGGAATTTAGAAATGTTATCGATCACACAAAAGAAAATAAAATCCTAAACATTCTAATCAGATAACGGGTTTGATAAATTATTAGCTAAGAAATAATAAAAAGCATAATCTACCTAAAAATGTGAATGAAACAAAGATGAAGAAGCTAGGGAATCAGGGACAATTAATTCAAGTTCTATTTGCACACCGGGACATAAATCACTCTATTTTAGATTGACGCTCTCGCTTAAGCATCTAGCGATTCGCTCCTAATAACTCTCATAACAAGATATTGAACATAGAAGAGCAAGTTCGAGCATACAATACCAGTCAATAATCCAATCCCAATAACTTTTCGTAACAAGGGAGAAGACACCGACAAACATGTATTTCAATCCAAAATTCATAGAGTATTGGTTACGAAATCATCTACCTCATGCGAGCCTAGGTCTACGACTTCTTTCCCTTTCGGTTCAAAAAGTTGCTAATTTAGCTAGAAGGTGACTAATCAACTAATCATATAGAATTGACAAACCCTAACTCGACTAATCAACATCCAATCGTTACCAATTGCAATATCGAAGTGTCACTCTTCGATTATATCAACTAATCAAGAAAGATTACATCAATTCTGAATTAAATCAACCCACACAAGAACGAATAATTCAAGCCCGAGAGATACACGTTAAACATGATAAATCATACCCTATCCCTAACAATAAGAATTAGCTAAGCATATTGAATTCAACACAATAAATCAATTCTCCAAATTTAATCATTATTCATGAATTAAACAAGAGAGAAAAGCTTACAATTATTCCAATCCAAGTTCGAATGTTGGATTCGTGATACAATCTTAATCCGAAGAAGAAGAAGAAAAGAAAAATGGAAAATAAAGATAAAAAGAAGAAGAAAAATGAAGAAGAAAAAGAAGAAGAAGAAGAAGAAGAAGAAGAAGAAGAAGAGAAGGAAAGAGAAAAGGAAAGAGAAAACGAGTGAGTGTTCTCGGGACCTAGGGTTTTCACCCGGTTGAGAGGTGACGTCCTTTTCAGGGTTGGGAATGAGTCTCCATATATAAGGATCAAAAAACCGAGCGAAAATGGGTCGAAAAATAAGCCGGGACGCGCAGGTGTCGCGGCGCGAGGGCTGCCGCGCCGTGGTGGGTGTCCTAGGCGTGATCTCTGTCCAGGTCGCAGCACTGGCGCGCCGCGGCGCCTGGGTGCAGGCTGCTATGCGCGACTTTACGATTTTGGCTCGTTTGAGCTCGTCCGAACTCGGAATTGAGTTCCGTTCTTTTCTACATGTCGCCAACGAATTCTTCTATTCAAATATGCTTGCCCCACCAATATTTTCTTGAAATAATATTCCCCCAAAGCTCTGAACTATACACCAAAAAATACTTCGCGCGACTTCGCGTTTTGAGTTCGTTTGTGCTCGTTTGGACTCAAAATTTGGTTCCGTTTTCTCCTGTATGATGCCAACAAAATGACTATATAATTACACTTGCATGGTTAATCTTTGCCTAAAATATGATCCTCTCAAGGCTTTCGACCTGCACACCAAAAACGAAAGAAAACTGGAAAAATACATGAGAAATACAAGGAAAACCGAAAAAGACCAAAACACACAATAAACTATGAAAACGGATAAAACCTAACGAAAAGACCTAATATGGAGGAAAAAGAAAGGAAAAAAACTACGAAAAATGCAACAAAAATAGGACAAACAACTCCCCGGCAACGGCGCCAAATTTGTCGAAGCAAATTATTTTTATTTTTACCGAGTACCGAATCGAAAGATTCGTTCCCCGGGTCGATCTCACGAGGAAGGCAGTTCGGAATTTAGAAATGTTATCGATCACACAAAAGAAAATAAAATCCTAAACATTCTAATCAGATAGCGGGTTTGATAAATTATCAGCTAAGAAATAATAAAAAGCATAATCTACCTAAAAATGTGAATGAAACAAAGATGGAGAAGCTAGGGAATCAGGGACAATTAATTCAAGTTCTATGTGCACACCGGGACATAAATCACTCTATTTTAGATTGACGCTCTCACTTAAGCATCTAGCGGTTCGCTCCTAATAACTCTCCGTAACAAGGGATTGAACATAGACGAGCAAGTTCGAGCATACAATACCAGTCAATAATCCAATCCCAATAACTTTTCGTAACAAGGGAGAAGACACCGACAAGCATGTATTTCAATCCAAAATTCATATATTATTCGGTTACGAAATCATCTACCTCATGCGAGCCTAGGTCTACGACTTCTTTCCCTTTCGATTGAAAAAGTCGCTAATTTAACTAGAAGGTGATTAATCAACTAATCACATAGAATTGACAAACTCCAACTCAACTAATCAACATCCAATCGTTACTAATTGCAAGATCGAAGTGTCACTCTTCAAATATATCAATTAATCAAGCAAGATTACATCAATTCTGAATTAAATCAACCCACACAAGAACGAATAATTCAAGCCCGAGATATACACGTTAAACATGATCAATCATACTCTATCCTAGCAATAGGAATTAGCTAAGCATATTAAATTCAACACAATAAATCAATTCTCCAAATTTAATCATTATTCATGAATTAAACAAGAGAGAAAAGAAAAGCTTACAATTATTCCAATCCAAGTCCGAATGTTGAATTCATGATTCAAGCTTAATCCGAAGAAGAAGAAGAAAAATGGAAAATGAAGATTAAAAGAAGAAGAAAAATGAAGAACAAGAAGAAGAAGAAGAGAAGGAAGGAGAAAAGGAGTGTTTCGTGGTGTTCTCGGGACCTAGGGTTTTCACCCTGTCGAGAGGTGAGGTCCTTTTCAGGGTTCGGAATGAGTCCACATATATAAGGATCGAAAAACCGAGTGAAAACGGGTCGAAAAATAAGCCGGGACGCGCAGGTGCCGCGGCGCGAGGGCTGCCGCGCCGCGTCGGGTGTCCTAGGCGTGATCTCTGTCCAGGCGGAACTGGCGCGCCGCGGCGCCTGGGTGCAGGGTGCTATGCGCGACTTTACAATTTTGGCTCGTTTGAGCTCGTCCGAACTCGGAATTGAGTTCCGCTTTTTCCTACATGTCACCAACGAATTCTTCTATTCAAATATTCTTGCCCCACCAATATTTTCTTGATATAATATTCCCCCAAAGCTTCTAAACTACACACCAAAAACGTGCTTCGCGCGACTTCACGTTTTGAGTTCGTTTGTGCTCGTTTGGACTCAGAATTTGGTTCCGTTATCTCCTGTATGATGCTAACAAAATGTTCTATATAATTAAACTTTCATTGTTAATGTTTGCCTAAAATGTGATCCTCTCGAGGCTTTCGACCTGCACACCAAAAATGAAACAAAACCGGAAAAATACACGAGAAATACAAGGAAAACCGAAAAAGACCAAAACACACAATAAACTATGAAAACAAATAAAACCTAACGAAAAGACCTAATATGGGGGAAAAAAAGAAAAATAACTACGAAAAATGCAACAACAATGGGACAAACATTTCACACTTGGGTTGCTTTAGGTATTCATTAAAAGTCCAGATGACTTACCCTCATTATTTCTTTTAAAGTTCAGTTTTTGCGTTCAACAATACCGTTCGACTGCAGAGAATAGAGGGCCTCGTTTGATGAATTATGTCATATTCAGAACATATTTTTTTAAAAGGAGCTATATATTCCCCACCCCTATCACTTCATATTATTTTAATCTTTTGTCGAGTTGATTTTCAACTTCGGTCTTAAACATCTTAAAAGCTTCCACAACCTCGTCTTTGCTTCTTAACAAATATAAGTACCAAAATCTTGTGCAATCATCGATAAAAGTTATAAAGTACTTTTTACCCATTCTTGTTTACACAATTTTCATATGAAATACATCAGTATGGATTAAGCCTAATGGTTCAGTATTCCTTTCCACTGGATGAAAAGGTAACTTAGCCATTTTGGCTTCAACACAAATTTCACATTTTTTCTGTGATTCAATTTTAGAATTAAGAATTAATTCTAAATTCATTAACTGCTTAACTGCATTTAGATTTACATGTCCTCATATAATATGCCATAAATTAGAGCACTCAACAATATAAACAGAAATAGACTTTTCATTTTCAATAGCAGTGGTTCCACGGCTCGCGACCATTAATAATCCCTTGTCGAGATAACCACGACCAAGGAATGTTCCAAACTTGCTAAGAACAAACTTCTTAGCATCAAACACCAGCCTAAATTCATGCTCAACAAGAAGAGATCCGGAGACCAAATTCTTGCTGATGTCTGGGACATGCAGAACATCCTTAATCTTCAAGTCTTTCTAGAAGTAAGCTTCAACACCACTGTGCCCACTCCAGCCACATCAGACATGAAGGAGTTTCTCATGTGAAGTTTTCGACCATTAGAAGGAGTGTAATCAAAAAACAACTCCTTGTCGGAACACACATGGCGAGTGACACAAGTATAAGTGTACCACTCTCTCGGGTTATCCACCATATTGGCTTCAAGTACCACTGACGACATATCAAAGTCGGTCAGTTCACCCAGAACAGGGCCGTGTTCAGCAATCAGGGCACTCAGTTGCGCCTTCTTTTGCCCAGTTTTCTTAGGCTTCTTGCAGTCTTTTGCCATGTGATTCGGCATTCCACAATTGTGGCAGCTGCCGATAAATTTCCATACCTTGGCAGCCTGCTTCCCCTTGTTCTGGGTCTTCCTCTTGCTCGAGTTGCCTTGCTCCAGCAAGTTGGCATGAGCTTCCATCATCGGGAATTTTCCAGACAACTTCTGGTTGTCCTCCTCGATACGAAGACGAACCACCAAGTCTTCAAGACTCATCTCATTTCTATTGTGGTTGAGATAGTTCTTGAAGTCCTTCCATCCTGGCGGCAACTTCTCGATCACAGCCGCAACCTTTGCACTTGTGACACAACAGTCTTCGTGTCAACCATTTTGAAGTCTAGAAATTTACCGACGATGAATTTATTTGCCCCGACATCCTCAGTCTTGTACTTCTTCTCCGAGGCATCCCAAAGCTCCTTGGCAGAACCAACAGAGTTGTACACATTGTACAATTCGTTACTAAATCCATTCAAGACATAATTCCAGCAAAGGTAATCACCTTTCCCCCAAGCTTCGTACGTAGCGCGTAGTTCAACATTGGTTTCATTTTCAGAAATGACCGGAGGGTCGTCCCTCAGATATTTTACGTAACACAAAGTGGTTTGATAAAAATCATCTTCTGTTGCCATCTCTTAAAGTCAAGCCCGTTGAATTTTTGGGTTTTTTAGCAGTCGAGACCAGAACAGCAGGTACAAGATGATAATGTTAAACAGATTTGTTGATCGGATACTGAGAGCTGGAACCTACTCTGGTGGATGCCATTAGTTCAGTAGGAAAATTATTCATTTTGCGATTGTTAGGACTTCGGTGTTCAAAACTACACGGGAATCCTACGAACTGATATTTTAGTTTTTCCGTTCTTACAAATGAACTAAAAAAAATTAAAAATAAAATTAGAAAATAAATTACAACTCAAAAGCGGAAAGAATATAGCCGAGGCGAGAATATCTCTTTCCGCAAGACAAATACGCCCCGTGTAGTGCTTACGGTTCAGGCGTAACATTCCCAAAGATACAACAGCTAACGTCTTGAAATCTGTAGCACACCAGATCTACGAGCTCCGACGAACTGGAACATAATCGAGAACTGATCATTTAGATATAAAAGAAAATTTGAAACTAATAAAAATATCACTTGTTTCTTCACTTTTGATAATTTTATGTTTGATATTTGAACATTTTCTTTCTTTTCTTTTCTTTCTCTTTCTTTACTAGTGCGTATCCCGTACGATGTACGGGTATATAAATTTGGAGAATATTATAATTTCACATGCATTGGGATATATGAGAGTTTAATACATACAAATACTATCCATAATAAAATGTTTGTCACTAAAAAATCTTATATTATTAAAAACCTCTTTATACACAACATTATGAGTTTGATTATTGTGTAACTCGTTGTGAGGAGCACGGGCCGACTCGAGCCGTACGCGGGCTGCACAAAGGGTTGCGGAAACTGGACCTTAATCAACTGGGCTCCCTTGCTGGAATGAAAAAGCTCACCCCTTTCTTTGTAAAAAAGCTCGTATTTTCAATTCGGCTTGAAACAGAAAATAAAGGCTCGGGTATGTGATAAGAATTCATAATATTATTGCTTCTAAGTGATAAGAATGTCAAATTTTGTTACATTATTTGGGCGAAAATCCAAGCGTATATGTTCCATATTTACTACCAAATCATTTTACCAAAAAATCTTATACGAATTATTGTAAAAAAATTTCTAGTACAATTTCAACTAAAATCGGGTATGTGTATGTGGTTAGATGGTTATATTGTCATTTGTTTTCAAATTATTTCTTTTATTAATAAGTCGAAATCGGTATGTATATATGGTGATATCATATGGATTTATGGATGCGGCTTTGATTTTATTAGGAGAAGTTCTTTGTACACATATTCTATTTACGGTCAACAACTTGGCTTTGATTAAAAAAAATAGAAGTAATAATAATTAAGAAGGCTTACAGCTATATGTAGAATAAATGAATCACAATATGTGCAAGTTTGAACCATTAACAATGTAAATAACAAAAGGGAGAAAAAAAAGTAGAATAATTTAATAATCACAGTATATACTGCTAATTTTCAAAAGATTGCATATAAATTTACTTATATATGTGTATAATATATATGCTAACATTTGACCAATATCAAACTAAAATTTGGCACAAAACTCAAACAAATCATTAATTATCTTGCATATGCAGCAAAATTAGTTTATTTTGTTATTTTTTTAAATAAATATTAGACATTAAAATAAATAATGACAATAAAATAGAAATAAATAAATAAATACTTTCAACTATTATAACATTAAATTATAGTAAAAAATAGATAAGAAAATTGACATTCCAATCCATATTGGAAATGTATTTCCTATTCGATCATAGACTATTTTCTTGGGAAAAAAATTGACTCATTCCTTGTTGAAATGGAATGTTGAAATTTTGAAAGGATTGATCATGCGCATTCGAGAATTTCTTCACGAAAATCTCCCAATAAACTTTCTAGACGGCAGAAGAGTCGCAGGACATGACTCTTTGCTCAGTCCATGTCCCAATAATTTCTCGCCATTAAAAGTGATTCATCCGGCCAGCTCTTGTCGATGATTCTGCCAGAAAAAATGGACAGAAAATTACGTCGCGTGTATTGTCGCACTGCCATCATCCGTGCATCCGTTATTCCTCATAAATTCGGCGTCTAATTCGCTCGGGATGGTTATGCGAGCATAATTATGTTCATCCCGCATCATTCCTGGTTCGGCACTGAAAGTCGTTCACGCAATGCAGTCGTTTCCAGAAACAAAATTTAGTTTAAATCATCAACCACATTAAATTTATTAAAAATTTTGAGCTCTCAATTTTTCTTACCATCAACCTAATTAAATAACATTTTAAATTAATAACCGGGATAAGAAACAACATACAAAATGCATTGCAAAATGAAAGATTGAAAAATGAAAAGAAAACGAAGATGTGAAGATTGAATGAGAAAATGTACCTTGAGTAGCGAGTAAGCCGTGAATTTTGAAGAGTAAACAAAATTCCTGATGAATCAACAAAGACAATTCTTAATAAAAAAAAAAAACGATTGATAATACCATCGCTTTTTAAAAAAAATAATTTGGCATAGCATAGAAGATATTTAAAATGGTTCGTTTGCGTGAATTTGAGATTTTGAAAAAAAAAAAATTTCATTCATATGAAAATTGCACCAAAATATAATAAATCTTTTTGCTTAATTGAATTATGATATGCAAGGGTATATTTCGATAATAGATTTTCGAATAGCCGCCTGTTTAAGAATTCTTTTGCTGGGATTAAACACAAATGGTATTTGAAATATAATTGAAGAAAAATAGAAAATTAATTTCATTGTTGCTTATGGGGATAAATTAAATATGAGATAGTATTTGGAAACTACATTTAAGACGAATTTGACGGAATTGAGGGTCAATTTGAATTCAAAAACTGGATTATTCAGTTAAAATCACGACATAAAACTGAGTTGAGTATTAAATTTTCTAAATAATTGGATACTAGTACTAATACCCATGTACAACATGGGTGTTGAGTTAATGAATAGATGTGTAAATTTATTTATGTATAATACCAAACCTAACTCCAGAGCAAATATAATATAAAACATCACGAGCATAGATTTTTGCCATGTCAGCATCCAAAGCGTGAGAATCTGCCACCTAGGCTCAGCATGTTTTGAATTAATATATAGGAAGGGATTGTTTCACATTAAACATAAAAAATTAACTGATGATACTGATATATGTATATATATATATATATATATATATATATATATGTTGTTACATGGAAATTAACAACAACCAAATTGGGGTGTATTTTAAGTAAATCTAAATGTTTAGCGACGAAAAGCCTGTGTATTATATTCAGAAATGTAATTTGTAGCATGTAGTAAGGTGGTATTCTTGTCTGTGTCTTTTTGGGAAATTCTCTATTTCCCTTTTATATTTTACATATCATCTTTATCTGTACAATAATCATTACATCTTTGAAAGGTCAAAGGCGGTCTTCGATGGCTCCTCTTGTTAGCTTGCCACTTGGATAGGCGTAATGATGAATTATGCTGAGTTGTCGCCGCCTTACCATGAGTTGTCGCCGCCTTACCATGCTGAGGTGGCATGTTATAGATATCGGCCCACCCAATTATAACCGACATGTTGCAACTGGTATACACTAACCGATATGTGTTGACCGACATGTATTGGCCGACATGTATTAGCCGACATGTGATATCGGTCAACTTAAGGAAGATGTCGGTTCTTGCTGAATCTTTCATTGTGTAATCATCTTGAAGCTGGTGGAAGTGTCTCGTGCTTGTATGAACTCTAATCATCATCATATTGGTCTCGATCAACGGATTAATGTTGCTTAACCTGGCTTACGGAAAATGATATCAACAATATATATATATATATATATATACGGATTTGGAATGAGTTGCACATTAATTTTAAATTGATTTGAATATACTTTTTTTCTAAATAATAGGAGATTTAGTTGTTGTATACTATCTAAAAAACTATCTTATCGCAAATTATAACTTTTTCTAAAAAAAATTCACGTAAAGCCGCGATTTTGGAGCAAACAATGTAACAACTCAGATGGCATTTTTGTTAATGATGTCGGTGAAATTGTTTTTCTTTTTTTAAAAAAAAATTCTATTAAAGGAAAGTAAATGCAATTTGAGTATTGACCAAAATTGACCTGCCATTTTTTAAAAATGGTAAATCTTATTATATATATATATATAGATTTGTTATAATATGTATTAATTTATATCTTATATCATGGCATTCTACTAATTTTAACTAATATACAGTAGAAGTAAAAAATAAAATGTTCAAATTTTCACATTCGTGCGACATTGAATAATAAAATAAATATATTCAATGACATGGAATGAAAATAAAATTCACAAAATAAATCGGGATTATTGGCAAACCCTAAATATCATAAATATCTCTTGCTCCTTGCTAATGTTGAGGGAAAATATCGCCATTTTGAGGGAAAATCCCACCATATTTGATAACATGAGTTCTTCCATGAAGCACAAGTTTCCATTTGTTGGTTATGATATCTTTCTTCCTATGATTAAATTCAACGACATAGTTTCTGATTGCATACACCTCGCCTTCGTTGAGTACACCTCGAAATGCTCCCATATTTTTAGAATGTATAATGCCTTTAACGAATGCACCCTACAATATAAATTTATAAATATTAATTAATTTTTTATTAATTATATTTAATTTTATATTACAATAGAAAATATTTACCTGTTCATCATGAAACAATATATGGAATGAGTTCCAGCTTTCCCGTTGGTGATGTGTTTCAATTATTCGGACTGCTCTCAAGTGCAAAAAAGGTTTGTTTGTCCTACTTACGGAATCGAGTGTATCCCAGATTGGCGGCATTATATTATCGATGTGTTCCGAAATTTATTTCCTTTTTTCTATGAAAATTTTGAACGACGTGAACAAATAATGGTGGTAATGAATATGATTTTATAGAATTTTTTTGTATCACGTTGGTATGACCTGCGAAAAAAAATGGACAGATTTTTTGTTATCACGTTGGTATATTCCATTAATTCAAACTGTGAGTTATCTAAATATGACTCCATTAATTTTTGAATTCCCAAACCGTGAGTTATCCAAATGAGTTATCCAAATATAACTCCATTATTTTTTGAATTCTTAAACCGTGAGTTATCCAAATGGAATTTACCCGCAATTTTTGGGAATACTTTTACCAAATTAGTTACTGGAATTATCCCGCATTAGGTGGGCATGCAACAGCTGAATGTGAGAAAAAAAAAAGGAAAAATAAGTTACCATAAATGGAAAACAATTAATGAAGAAAGAGGTTTGACCATAAATTAACTTGCCATTTTTGAAAAATGATAAATCTTATTATATATGTATAGATTCTCCCTTTCTTTTTTTCTATGGCGCATTTTTTCCTTGCCCGAAAGGAGTATTTATAGTGATGATTACCTCCCCAATTGAATATGAAAATATTTTGTTTTTTTATTTTATTGACAATTTCATATGGGGCAAGTGCAATGAAGCATTTGGGCATGTGGGAGAGTGGCGCCACCCCACTTATTAATTACGTTTAAGATGCATGTGCATGATGAGTTAGTTAGTTAGGTTAAAATTGTAATTACTGAGTTAGTTAAAACTAACTATGCCAGCTCATAATAATTAGCTGTGAGCTCAAGTCTCACCATGTGAGTACATATATGGATTCCGTTTGTACTGTTCAATAATGAATGAGATTCACAATATTCATTTTACTCTCTCTAAAATCTAACATGGTATCTTGAGCCAGCTGAACCCTAGCCTGCTCGATATCTTTTTCACTGATCTGCCATGGCTGATACTTAGCCGCAGTCGGCTATTCCTTTCCCGCATCTACTTCCTCTTCCTCTCCGTTTAGATCACTCTAATTTCTCACCTTGGAAGCTGCAAGTTTTTTCTACAGTTCGTGCTCATGGTCTGGAGGAGTTTTTGCTCAATCCATCTTCTCCGGCGCGCTCGCTGGCCGATTTGGCTGGTTCCTCTCCGACAACTATAAATCCAAATTTTTCTCGTTGGATTCACACTGATCAATTGATCTCCAGCTGGTTGCTTGCGTCTATGTCTGAGTCAATGCTGGGCCATGTCACGCGCTGTTCATCTTTCGCTAAGGTTTGGTCAATCTTGCTAAAGCTTTTTCATACACAGTCTAAGGCTCGTGTTCTTCATCTCAAATTTCAACTACAAACCCTAAAGAAAGGGGATCTTCCTGTTGATGATTATATTCTTAAAATGCGTGCTTTAGCTGATGAGTTACATTCTGTTGGTCATCATGTCTCGGTCGATGAGCTGGCTATATATGTGTTAGGCGGCTTAGGTGTTGATTATGAAGCCGTTGTTAATCTATCTTCTCGTTTGGATTCAATCTCCTTGCCCGAGGTGTAATTTTCTCTTCAAACTCATGAAATGCGTTTGGCTAGCCACATTCCTACCACTCCTTTAGCTTTCACAGTCTCGTGGTGGTTTTTCTACTTTTCGTGGTAATAGTAGGGGCAGAGGTCGTGTCCACTTTTTAAGAACGGTGATCGCCTTATTTGTCAGCTCTATGGTAAGGCTAACCATGTGGCCTTAAAATGCTATAAATGGTTTGACATCAGTTTTACAGGTCCAGAATTGGCACCTCCTCAATCACCCCAGGCTCATGTTGGTGAATATCAACCTCTTGCTTCTGTTGTTAGCACCTCTCCTTAGTCAGATCCAAACTGGTACTTTGACAGTGGTGCTACAAACCGTTTGACTGCAAATTTTGAGAATCTCTCTCTTCAGGCAGCTTTATATCAAGGTAATGATAAAGTTCTAGTTAGCAATGGCTCCAAACTCAGCATTTCTCATACTGGTTCTTCTTCTCTTGCTACTGATCATCACTATCTTCTCATGCTTAATCATATTCTGCTTGTTCCCAATATAACCAACAATTTGCTCAGCATCTCTTAGCTGACTAAGGACAATAACATCATTATTGAGTTTCATTCTGATTTTTGCCTTGTAAAGGACAAGATCTCCCATCAAGTGTTGCTGGAAGGAGTTATTAAGGATGGGCTCTATCAACTAGACTTGTCCAAGAGTGTTTCTTTTCTTTCTCATTTAGCACCTTCTGTTTCTACTCATTGTACTTTTTCTTCTGTAAAAAACTTTTGTTCCTGCAACTTTTGTATCAAATGTTTATGAACTTGCTGTGTGGCATAGAAAGCATGGGCATCCTTGCCAAAATGTGTTTACACAGCCTATGCATAGTCTTAATATACCTATTTGTGGTACTCTACCTTTCTGTGAGGCTTGTAAATTGGGCAAACTTCACCAACTGCATTTTGCTTCTCATCCAACAAAAACCTCTTTTCTTTTTGAATTAGTACATTCCAATGTTTTAAAAAGCGAAATTTAGCGCGCTATATCGCGCGCTATAGCATTTTTTTATGAAAAACGCGCTAAAGCGCACTCAGTTTCGCGCACTTCCTTAATAGCGTGCGCTATTCCTGACATGTCACGCTATTTACGTGAAAACGTGCGCGATATACGCTATAGCGTGAATAGTGTACGCTATTTGAGTGGCCGATTTTATAAGCAGCAGGAATTAAAAAAAAAAAAATCAAATGCAGGAAATACGATTCACAAGTCAAAAACCCTTCTCCATTCTCTCTTCATCGTCTCAGACTCTCAACCTTCTCCAAACGGCCCGCCACTTCT
>CACSLK010027831.1:9606111-9617219 GCA_902706635.1 Striga hermonthica
GCGCGACCGCGCGAGTGCAGGCCAGCAGGGTATTCTCGTCAAGGGCTCGACATGCTCGAGTAAGAATTTGCTCGTCCGAAATGGCTCTAAAATGCTCGTCTCTTGGGATTCAGTTTGACTCGTCTGTAATCCACGGGAAAAACCTGAAAATATTCAACGAGCACGGAAAAGTACGCCAAAATATAAAAAGAAACGAAAGACACAAAAACACACGAAAAACGACAAAATGGACCGGTCGAACCTAAAACGAACCTAAAACCGACTCAATAACACAAATAAACACATGAAAATAAGCACAAAAACATAACAAATATGATTGTGGGTATTCGTTGATTGTTCGTCTTATGCGAGTTAGTCTTTAATTAGGGTTTCTCAATTGTCAGGCTTGAGTATTGAAAATTGTTGAAGGGTGACACTTCAATTTACAATTGTTTTAATTGAATTTGATTTATTCGTGCTTGATATTGGTAATTCTATTGATTAGTCGGTTAACTACCCTCTAGTCTTTTTTAATCGATTCTTAGAACCGAAAGGGGAGGAATCGGTCGAAATAGGCTCGCATAAGCTAGGCTTGTTCGTAACTGTATTGCCTAGGAGTTAAATGACTTGGTAATTTGCCGTTCTAGTTTGTTCTCTTGTTACGAAGAGTTATTGAGAATGAGTACTTGAACGTGTATGTTATTCAAATCACTTAACTGAACAATAACTTGCCCACTGATTGCAATTCGAACCAAAACGGATATCCCCGACTCCCTAGCTCCTTAAATCCTAATTGTTCTTTGTTATTGCTTTGATATTTTTATTGCTTTATTTGAATTTTCGCAGTAGTTGATAATTAAAACCAATCAAATCTCTGAATTAGTATGTTTAGGAGTTTTATTTCTTTTTGTGTGGTTGAGTAAACGTACAGAATATTCCGGCTAACCTTCCTCGTGAGACACGACCCGGTGTTCGAATCTTTCGATTCTACTCCGGTAAAAATATTTACAGCAAAAGACATCTGGGTTGTTTCGGAGGAATATGACGAGCTCAGTTCGAACGGGTTCTTGGAGGTGACTTCTGATATTTAATGATTTTTCATGCATTTCATCGACGTAAATCAACTCTATCTCTTCTCCTGGTTCGGCCCAATCATTTCGGCTTTTTTCTTTAAACTGAGTTCGAGGATCTAACCTGTCCTCTTCTTGGACTGGCTCTTTCCCAGGTCGTCTTCTTTTATCTTTCTCCAAAATTTGTTTTTCCAGATGATCTGAGGTGAAAGGTATCTCGGATTCAGGGTTTTAAACCTCAGAGTCTGAATTACCTGAGGTGGCTGGTGATTGCAAAACTTCCTTGCCGACTGATGTGGTCGATTGAATGCTAGTAGTCGGAGTAGGAATAATGACTTCTCGAGCTTCTTTCTGATCATCGTAGTGCATGCCTTCTCCACGCATCATCGGGAATTTAAGAGCATAATGAAATATGGATACGGCTGCTCGGAGCTTATACAAGGCGGTCCTCCCGACTATAGCATTGTATTCATTATTGATGTTGAGAACCTTGAAGGTTTCCATGACAAGTTTTGTCGCGCGTCCGAGAACACCTAATCGGACGGGCAAGGTAATCTCACCGATGGGTCGGGAGATACTTCCGTTGAACACTTGTATCTGGTCATTACAATGCTTAATTTCGGCAGGGTCGAGGCCTAGTTTTTCAAATGCCTTCAACATCAAAATACTAGAGTAGGCCCTAGTATCAACCATAACGCGATGGGCAGGAATTCCACATATGGTGACAGTAATAACTAAGGCGTCGGAATGTGGATGTGCAAAGAGATTGGCGTCTTCCACACTGAAAGTGATAAGAAAATTCTGAGCATTAATCATATCTCGTAGATCGGTGGTAAAAACTTACTTTTTCGAGTTATAGGCCTATCGAGCATAAGCTTTGAATTGACGCCGGGGCGAGATACCCCTGGTGTAATTGGTGTTTACTCGATGGATGATTGCACGTTGTGGACTCGGGGATCGACCTCTTTTAATCTTTCGGGTACTATCGGGAAATTCGGTAGTTACCGTACCCGAAGTAAATACAAACACTTCTTTATCCCCTTGTCGGATTCTTTTTGGAACAGCAGCTCGGTCATCATCATCATATGTCTCGACTTGACGCCCCAGCCCCGGTCTTTGGATGTCGGGATTTTTGGAGAATCTTCTAAGTTGAGGATGACTGATCAGCCTTAACAATGCGGCTAGTAGACTCAAGCATTCGTCGGTGATATGCCCGGGTGATTTGTGATAGTCGCAATAGCGCGATTTGTCCAGTTTATCTTTGGGGATTCGGACTGGCTTAGGTTCAGGTAGAGTACTTTTCCCTTTCAATTCTACATAAATTGTTGCGGCCCCAGCCGAGTAAACTATTTGGTATCCCGACTTTAAGTCGCTGGCGTATTGTCTTCTTGCAGCCCTCACCTCGGGATCATTGGCATCCCCTCTCGGGAAACATCCGAACTGGGTTTTACCCTGGATGACAAGGTTCCATGTTTTGAACTCGGTCGTTAAATCGAGCTATGTAATCCTTAACACTATCGTCATCTTTTTGAGTTATATTAGCGATGGATTCTTTCGGAGCTAAACATACTTGTGCCCCGATAAAATGAGATCGGAAAGCCGACCTTAGTTGTTGTTGCCATTTCCATATAGAATGAGGAGGTAAAGAATGATACCATTTTTTAGCTCGAGGCCCTAGTGTAAGGGAGAACATACGACACTGGAGCGCATCCAACGCACCATGGAGATCCATCCAGGAAGTGTAGTGACCGAGATGGGTGTCGAGATCCGACGTCCCGTCATACAATCCTATTTGTGGAACCTTGACTTTTCCGGGCACTGGCTCAGAGGTAAGCTCAGGATCTAGAGTAGAATCGGCCACCAAATAAACTTGCGCCGAAGTGGAAGCATGGCGTGGGGAATCTTCTTGTGCCTTTTGTCGACTTTCATATTCGGCTATCTTCCGTCACAACACCTATAACTCGGTGGAGTCTTGCCGAGCTGAACGATTTCTTTCTATTTGCTGACGAAGATCTGTCTGCACCGGGAGGGAGTGAGCTTGAGGTTGAATATTTGGTGGAGACCTCCGATGATGCCCAGACTGACTTTCGGCGGTCACTTCACGGGAAATCATCAGAGAAACATTAACAGCCTCGGTAGGTCGCGCTTCTCTTTCTCGGTGCGACCAGAAAGTTCGACTATGGGGTTGAGAGGTTGCGTGGGAAGTCTATTCTTCAACCTCTCGTCTTTGCGTTGAAGGGATTCATGGATTAGCAGGAGTAGTTGGCATAACAAACCGTCCTGGTGCTATCGTTGACGCCTCGGGTATCGTCTGAGCCATTAAGGTGGCAAAACCCCTCGCAAACTCGGGATTTTGGAACAGAGTTGCATAGTCTGGTATATGTGGCATAGTGGGGATTCCTCCTGCAGATTGGGCAGTGCCGCGATTGTGGTCGTCTCTCGATGTACGACCACGATGATTTGATTGAGTCATAATTGCTGTAACGGTTTCAGGGATGCAGGTGACTGGGAATTTGTCGAAGATTAACCTCAAATAACTTATGAGGCCCTTCCTCTAGCGCCAAACTGTTGTTGTGTGATTCTTAACAACATATTCTATGAGATTAGCAAGGTGTTTTTATAAGTACGAACGTTAAGCATGCATCAAAACAAGAGCAATAGCCCCGATCCGGGTGAAAGTTGTTGGGCTTTTTTGTATATATGAATGTTCGGAGTTCGATCCTTGTACAAGTGTAAGAATCTACTATTTATAGTATCTTTTTGGGCCCGTTTCCCGAGGCTTGTACGGCTACTTTTTGATAAAGGTGCTTTTTTATGGACGGTTATGGCAGTTGGGCCCACTTCAATGATGATAATGCATGTGGCGAAAAAAGATGTCGCGTAGGCGTCTCGTCACCTGCTTTGGTTCTGATGATCTCGGTTTTTGTTGACTTAGGTGTTGAACTTCAAGACGGCGGTATTGGGAGGATATCGGGAGAAATATTGCAAGTCGGCAAGTCGGTTAAGATTTGCACTGAGCCGGAATTCGGTTCGAATGTAGACCGGAGTGAGAGAAGTTTGACTGGCGTCCGTAGTAATCCACTGAGAATATAGTTTTGTATAAATAATGCGAATTACCAGGTTGGATACTAACAAATTGATAAATATTTAAGTTTTATTGATAGAGATCAGATAAATATAGTTATTTTAATTTACATATAAAATATGAATATCAAAATATTTAAGTTTTATTGATAGAGATCAGATAAACTCTACATTTATCTATAAGAAGATAATCCATAACAAAATCTTTATAAAATGACAAGAACAAAAACTGTAACTCCCCAAATATTTTTAAGACAATTCCGGACTTATCCAAAAATCCCGTTCTAAAAATTCGAAAACCATTTATCGATTTATAAAACATTTGGCGCTACTCGAGAACATCTCACACATAATCAGCAAAAAGGGAACGAGAATAACCAACACAATTCAAGTTCCAAGACTAGATTTCAACATATCGAGTCAGATAGGATTGTCAACATAATCCAAAATTGAAAAATAACCCACATGGTTCAAGCAATTCAACCATTCCCAAACGCATAGGGAAAATAACAATCTCATGGTTCAACAAGTCTAACAATCTCAACATAAAGATCATATATTGTGGAAGCAATAAAAAGCAATAATTAAATGACCATCCACCCGTCTTTATTCTCGTCATGCTCATCATCTGCTTAACCTGCATCCATGCAGAGCAGGTGAGAGTGAGAACAAACATATCTGAGGTTCTCACCACTATGCATATAATATTAATATGATACCTATACTAGGGTCATATGCATGTACATAGTCATTCGACATAACACACCACCCTCCTACTCATCATTATACTCATGTGCACACGTATCATAAGCCGCCAGGGGTAGAACCCAAACTCGTCAGCAGGAGTACAGTCGTGCCGAGGTTCAACATCAACGGTCACGGTCCATCGACTAGGCTAAAATGAGTCTACCTATCATAAGGTTGGAGATCGCCTACCACTAGGCACTGTCTCATGACTTACATACATTCATCGAACAGTATAGAAATCTTACCGCAATTATTGCATAGCAAATTTTTTGTTTAAAAATAAAACCCACCTGGAATAGCAAGAGATAGCACTAAGATAAGTGTAGGTAGAGAGCTTGGCTTGTCAAGCACCTACAATAAGTCAAGATACTACAATCAACATCTTATCTTGACCTTAAGAAGAAACACAAACTCGTACTTAGAGCATCTCCAACCATGCCCTCTTTACATACAGTTTCTACAGTAAAATCCCACTAGTTATACAGTTTCAGCAGTATCAACAACTCCAATCCATTCCCTCTATAATTCTCCTCTAAAAGAATATTCCAAGCATATTCTTTTCTAATTTAATTAATATATTAAATAATATCTACAAATTACATTTAATGCATTATGCTTGCTAAATTTTACATATTTATGTATATATATTAATTATTAATAAGATTAATTAATAAATTTAAATCAAAGTATAAATTTAATTCCCCTCTAAAATTTATATATTTATGTATATATAAATCAAAATGATTAACAAAAAAACATTCACAAATTTTATTCACTCTTTATTCTCACTTTCTCTCTCACCAAATATTCTCTCCCTCCCTCTCGCTATTCTTCCTTCTCTCCCTCCCCAATATTTTCAACTTTATCTTCTTCCCCAACTCTCCCCCTCATCATCTATCTATCAGTACAAAAAGAAAATACAGAAAAATAATTACAAAAATACACAAAAACCCAATTCTATATTAAAAAAAAAATAAAAAAATTCTAAGCGGGTGAACAGTGGAACGGGTGCCAAACCGTTCCACAAATCATAGCGTGCCGTTTCCTTCAGTTTTACCGTCCCGGTTGGAGATACTTTTCCTCCATTTGTGCCGCTTCCTTCAGATTTACCGTCCCGGTTGGAGATGCTCTTAGTCGAACATGATTCAACTAAGTCGTTCGTGAAGTTCTGTGGACATTAGAACAATTGGACCTAGCACTTGAACTCGACTCGAATCCAATTATGTAAAAACACATAAATTCAAGTAAGATTGACCAATTCAAGTAACAACGAGAACCATATATGCAAAATTACATAAAAATTCAGCCTTTATCATAATGAGCTAAACTATGCGAAAATTGACACGAATATCACGTTTCCAAGTTGGTCAGGCAAATGAACGAGTTAGGCTCTAAAATTTTAACACAAAATTCTCATCACTGAATATAACAATATCACCAAGTTTCAGCCTTTAACTCAAAACACCAAATTTTACAAAATTAAAAAAAAAAAATTCCAGCCGAAACGAATTCTAATTAGAAGGCTGACCTACAGAGTGAATCTGATCATGCAAATTGAACACATTAAACTTTAGCTCATGGAGTATGACATACCAAAAATGCAGCTAAATATAATGAACACACGATTTATGGCAATTTTTGAAAGATTCAGCAGAAACCTCATTTTCATTAATAACCTATCATAATGAACATAATAAAATATGAATTTTTTATGCCACATAATACAATGTTGAAGGAGTATGCACACCAAATTTCAGCCTTTTACAGTAAGGAACTGATTTTACATAATTTAAACATGTAACAACCCAGAATTCAAAATAAACAATTATCCTAGCAAATGGACTTCAAAAATTCTGAAACTTTTACAAATGACAACACATATCAGAGGAAAAATATATTAAAATTTCAAAATATTTGCATAACAACTCGATTTTACATGAATTTTCTAAGTTTCTGACCGAAAACCGAAATCGACATTTAACCAGGCTACAGAAAGAGTTTGAACATGAAATTTTTACACGACTTACAATACCATCAGAGGACATCACATATAAAATTTCAAGGCATTTGGACCATCATGCGATTTATCACGATTTTTACAACATTCAGCAATTATACAGGTTTCAAAGTTTCATAAACGACTCCAAACACATCAATTTTGTCCAAGGCCTTCACCATAAGCCAAAGACTCACATATGTTCCATATTCCACAGCCCTTTCACGAAATTAACAAGATCTCATTCGATTTCTCGAAAATCGAAAAGATATACACATAGAACAATTTATTATGATCCCTAATCATACAAAAATACAAGGCATCAATATAACACATATATCACATCAAAATATAGGGAGATTGTCAGCCCGAGTCCCGTTCTCGGGAAATTTGCACTAAAAGGGTCGAGAGACGGTCGAAGGAGGCTGCTGGCGCGCGCTCGGCAGCAAAGCTTGGCTCGCGCGGCGTTCGCGTGATCAGCGAGTCGTCTGTGCGCGTCTGTTGGGCAGCAACACATGACAAAAATGTGTGAACAGTGGACGATCGTTGGCCTGCGGTGGCCTGGCTTCTCGCAAGCGGGTAGCGATTGAAGGGCGATGATCACGAGCAGGGTCGCGGGGCTCACCGGTGGTGCACGATCGTAGGGAACAACGACGAGGATTGGCGAGGAGGGTCGCACGTGCAACCGCGATAGGAGCAATGGTTGGGGTAGTATCGAACAGCGATAGAGAAGGGGATGCCGGCATGCGATCATCGCGATGGCCGACGGAGACGCGAGCAGCAGTAGGGACGACAATGGAGGGCTCGGCAGCGATGGTTCTTGTGAGAAAAGAAAGAGAGATGATGACGTACGAGAGATAGAGAGATTTCGGAGACGAGAGAATGAAAGTTGCGGAGCTTACGTATGAGGTGAAGGGAAAATCTCACATATTTATAAACTAGCTTAGGGTTTGACTTAACAAGCTTTTGTCAACAAGCTACCCAAGAGAGAGGGAGGGGTGAACGTGGTGGCTAGCCGGGTAGTCGAGGCGCGCGGGTCTTCGGACCACGGGCGGGGCGTGCGATTTTATGAGTCGAGTTCTTCTCTTGGTTCAGTTCCAACACTTAGAAATAATATTCGATGCTCGGTTTGAAAAAAATAAATTAGAGGAAATATATATTTATATAACACAAACAATAATATTTATTTAATAATAAGCATTTAGACAATTAATAGCAATTAGGCATTTAATAATAACAGTAATAATAATAACAATAAAATAAATAAATAATTAATCCCAAATATTATTCATAAACAAACGGGGCATTACAAAAACGACGACATTTAGGCTTTTCTTAAAATAATAAATTATATTTCAAAATGACATGTTTATTTCTTATTAATTATAAAAGAATGAAGGAAAAAAGATTATAAAATATTTTTGGTATATTTCTCAATAATAATAAAAACAAAAAATAATAACCGTGCCTCACTCTCAATTTCATTTTTTAGCATCAAGCCAAAGGCAAATTAAATATTATTTCAATGATTTATTTAATTCTTAATATAAGTAATTAGTGCAATATGATTGAAAATTTCAAGCCATTTTTGCCCTGACTCGTGAAAATTTCTGGATCCGCGGCTAGACATTCTCATTCTATATTATCATTTATCACTATTTTATATAAAAAAAAATATTTGTATCAATGTTATTTTTTTAAAATTTTTCAGAACGATAGAGGATTTTATAACTAAAAACACACAAACGTGCAAAGGTACAACCCCTAGTTGAACGGTACAGCTAACAGCTAAAAAGGACATATCCGAAGACCGCCTAGAACCGACACTAGCAACGCTAGAAACCAAACCAAAACACTCACGACACACTAAACACTACAAGCTCCCAAAAGAAGAATAAACAATCCCACAGGAATAATACCCGCTCACACTCAGGTACATACAGAGGCCGATGGCCCAAACCAAAAACACGAGACCTAGTAAACAACACAAACAAAGAACACACCTAAACAAAACTAAAAAAGCAACAATTGAAACCAAGCCCTTCCACGACAGATCATTCGAGAAAAGCCAGAGCACAGCCCTGCATAACTCTGCTTCTGTTATTGAGCATTTCCCAATGTTCATCATGAAGTCGCCGAGCCATTTGCCATGGGAGTCACGAAGCAACCCTCCCGCGTAGGCCATGCACGAGGATTTATTATGTGCTCCGTCTGAGTTCACCTTTATCCAAGAAATCGGCGGGGCAAATTCCAATCGAATGTTAACAGTTAAGCTGTCGCACCTCTTGCTTGCTTGACTCCGCAAACTAGCTGCAGTTGAAGGTGCTTCGACTTGAGAGGAAGAACTGGCGAAGGACTACGTTAAACCTCAGATAGGCAAGACCCCTCCCCCCCCTTCTGACCCAACACTAGAGCACAGAGGGAAAAAGGGCAAGACCAGCGTCACAGCTCCGACCACCACCACGGAAGCACAACAAGCGGCCTCATGCCCCGCCCAGAGCACCACACTCCAACCAAGTCCACCACACGCCCGAGAATCCGACGACCATAGCCCACAGATGGCGCCTAAAAACAGAGGCAAAAACCGATCCCGAAAGTCGTTTGTAAACGACGGTGCAGCGGACATGGGAGACGCTGCATCTGGGCAGAATCCGAGCGGTCAAGGGCCGACACCAGCAACAACCCGAATTCCTCCGTGGAAGGCAAAACAAAGTAGATTTGAAGAGGGAGGCGGACATGTTAGGATAGAGAAGATAGAAAATTAGGGCTATTTTTTTCAATTGTGATAATAATAAATTATTTTTTAAAAAAATATATATATTATATTTAATACAAATATTTTCGTATTGTTACACTCATCTATATTATATAATAAATTAGTGAATGTGTATACATATTCATTTAACTAATACAAATATATCATATATAAATCCTATAATCATATGCTGCCGAATATAATTTTCTATATTATAATTCAATTTATGAATAAATATATAATATATATGATGTATAAAAATAAAATAATATCTTTTTATTTATAAACACATTTTTTCATTTTTATTTTTATTTAAGATAGTTTGGGCATGAAACACAATAGATAGTTTGGACATGTGCGTCCGAGGCCCCAGTGAGAATGGTAGAAACATTAGAATTAAAAACACAAATCAAAAGGAGGAGGGGTAAATCAATTCTCCCGGGTGGGATCTAAATTCTCTTGGGTAAGAGCTTCATTTTCCCGGTTGGGAGTTGAATTCCGGCGAATATTGAATCTAATTTCGTCGTTTCTCTTTCTTGCTTTCCATCCATTTTGTTATTTGGGTTCGTGGGGCAGCTTTTTGGGGGAGGTTTGCGCAGGGTTCGTGGTCTGTGAGAGCGAATTAGGGTTTCATTTCTTTGTTTTGGGGTTTAATCTAAGATGGAAGAATCCTCAGCAGGTATGGCTAAGGCGTGTGAGGGGGATGATGGGGTTCTCCAAAAGCTGGTCAAAATGTCCTTATCGGCAAAAGAAGCAGGAGAGGCTGAAATCATTGGGGATGATATCAAATCAAGTGATGAGGAGTGCAATAGAAGCTTATTTGGTAAGGTTGTGGGTGATAGGCATGCTGGTCTCCTGGGAATTAAGAGAACGATGGGCGCCATCTGGAGAATGCAACATTCCATGGAGGTGAAAGAGATTAGCGAAAATTTTTCCAATTTATATTTCTCTCTCAAGAGGATAAAAAGAAGGTGTCTGCAGGCCATAATTGGATGTATGGAAACCAATACTTAATCCTAAAAGAATGGTTCCATGGGTTACACAGCAATCACAGTTGCTTTGATGAGATCACTCTTTGGGTTCAGGTTTTGAATGTCCCTCTGAATTGGATGAGCACTGAGGTTGGCCAGAAAGTTGAAAGAATTTTCAATAAAGTTAAAAACGTGATTGTTTGTAAGGTTGGAGGGGATGTAGGGAGTTTTCTGAAACTGCTGGTGGCAATCGACCTGAAAGAACCAATTCCCAGGTGCACATCCATTAAACTTGGGAATCAAAAGGTGATGGTGGCATTTAGGTACGAGAAATTAGTCAATCTATGCTACTATTGTGGGATGATAGGGCATCTGGACAGGAGCTGTAGCAAAAGATTGAAAGACTTTGAGAATAACTGTGTGGTTGATGGTCAGTTCGGGGAATGGCTGAAAACTTCTGAGACATTTGCGGGGGGAAGGAGTATGCAGTCTGACAGTTCAGGTGA
>CACSLK010027831.1:9635410-9652838 GCA_902706635.1 Striga hermonthica
GTGCTGCACGCCCAGCGCCAGCGCACGCCCGCGCCAGCGACCCAGCCCGCGACCTCGCGAGTGCTGCACGCCCAGTGCCATACCAACTCGCGACTGCGCGGAAATCGTGGCAAGCTCGGGAGTGTTTTACTTAATGTGCGTTTTTCTAGTGTGTGTTTGGGCTGGAGTATAAATATTTTTGTTCCTTTGCATTTTGGGATCCAACTTTCATTTTCTAATTTTTCCACTTTGGGAAATCAGCTTTTATTTTATTTTGCTCTCTAGATTATGAGCTTATGTTATTTTCCGGGAGATTTTCCGGCGACTTTGGTTTCGTTCAAGTTTCGAGCTTTTGACTCCGTTTGTGGGTTCGGTTGCTGCGCGCGTCCGCGAGGGCGTGGGTAAGGGCACGACCGCGCGAGTGCAGGCCAGCAGGGTGCCATACCAACTCGCGACTGCGCGGAAATCGTGGCGAGCTCGGGAGTGTTTTACTTAATGTGCGTTTTTCTAGTGTGTGTTTTGGGCTGGAGTATAAATATTTTTGTTCCTTTGCATTTTGGGATCCAACTTTCATTTTCTAATTTTTCCACTTTGGGAAATCAGCTTTTATTTTATTTTGCTCTCTAGATTAGGAGCTTATGTTATTTTCCGGGAGATTTTCCGGTGACTTCGGTTTCGTTCAAGTTTCGAGCTTTTGACTCCGTTTTTCATCGTCTACGCAATGGGAGATTAAGTATTTAATTTTAAAGCTCTTTACTTCGTTTTTGCTCCGATTTTACTTATAATTTTCATTAGAGTAAATTGGATTTGATTGATGATGGTGGAAATGTTTGAACTTGATTGCTTGCTTGAGTAGATAGAGCCGTTAATTACTTGTTGATCTCGGTTAGACGACTAGGGTTAGCAATCTAATACTCGTAGCTCGTTTATTCCGTATGTCGATTGATTATCATCCCGTATTGGTCATGGCATGAGACTCCGGTGATCTAGATTGCGAAATGCTCATCTTTTGATCTTGCTTTCTATTAATTGCTCGTTTTTAAGTGTTCAAGTAGTGTTAATCAACCATCCAATCAATTGTTTAGAATGTTTAGGATTTTATTTTCTATTTTTGTGATTTGGACGATCATTTAGTAGATAAAGCTCCGAATAGCCTTCCTTCGAGATCGACCCGAGTCGGGTAGCTCGGTTACCCCTTGCCCATCAAATCTATACTAAACAAATCACAAACGATATCAAAACATCAATCCCCTATCCCTAGCATAAAGATTTAGCTACTCATAGTCAAAGAATCAACAAAAGCATTCACAACCCAAGAATTCATAATTAATGGTTAAATTAAAAGAGATTCTTACGATTGATAAAATCCCAAAATCGAATTCGATGAACAAGCTTGAATCCAAGAGCTAGACAAGGAGTTTTTACTCTCACAATCCAATCCAAAATGAAAGACAAGAGAAAAGGTATGTGTCTAGAGAGAAAAAACTTGAAAATACAAAGTCTGGAATGAGCCTTTTTGCCCTAGGTTCGATCTATTATAATTTCCCCATTCAAAATTCACGAAAATCGCGTCAGTTACAAAACAGGACATAGCGGCGCTATGGCCATAGCGCCGCTATGGCTGGAAATGCTCTAGCTTCTTCCCATCGCTTTGCAGTGTAGCGCCGCTATCTGGGTTGACTATAGCGGCGCTATGGCCATAGCGGCGCTATGGTCTGGGCAGCTTCGCGCGTCGTCTTTGTTTTTGCTCGTACGGGCTCGTTCGGACTCGGAATTGAGTTACGTTTTTTCCTACGCGTCGCTAATGAGCCCCTCTTTCTAATGGTGTCAGCTTCCCCAATAGATTCTCGAAAACCTGTTCCTCCGGGGTCTCCAAACTACGCACCAAAAATGAAAAGAGAACAGAAAAAGACCAGAAAACAAACGGAAAACACTGAAACACTCAAATGAACGCAAAACACAAAATAAACGACAAAAAGATCCTAAAACTACCTAAACGACTCAATATGGGAAAAAAACGGTAAAATAATGACCTAAAATGGCACAAAAATGGGACAAACAACTCCCCCACACTAAAACCTTTGTTCGTCCCGAACAAAAAGAAAAGAAAAGACACGAAAACAAGCAATCGAGCATGGATAACAGTTTCAAATAAGACAAGCCTCAAATTAATCAACTCAGTCGAGGAGACTTCTAATGACCAATCATGCATATCTCAATTACACTTGAATGCAACATTTTGAAAAGACAAACTCTCGAGCATGGAAGTATAGTATATATATGCCTCACACTCAGTTTCTTTCATGAGTATAAAACTTGGACGCTCAAATTTGGTCGATCGTCATGCATCACATAAGCTTGCTTATCATCTATTCATACTCTAAAATAAACGAAGATCATGAATTGCAAATCAAGAGGACTTTCGGGGTTGCAACAAAGGCAATAGGCACAAGGGAAGGACAAAAATAAGGATACAAATGGTTTAGATAAACAATCAAATCCTCGAGCATATAACTACTCGAATATTCCACCACATATCCAAAATCAGAACATCATCAATCATTCCCATCAAAAACTCCATGCAACACTCACATATTCTCAAGTTGAATTGCAATCCTAGTACTCAACTTTTTCGATTTTTTTTTTATTTAGGGAGTTTGCTTTTTCCTAACAAGGCTAAGACATCAGGACGACATTCTCTAGGTTTAAACATTGGAGGTCATCCAAGTTTCTTAGAATGGTTTCCCAATACTCATTACTCGCCAAAGAATTTCAACAAGTAAGCGGAGTAGAATCCTTAAATCTGTCTTGCGAGTCCCTTTCTTTTCGTTTTTTTTTTTCGATTTTTTTTTTTTTTTTTTTTTTTTTTGTACTCAATATGCAACTCAAACAAGTTCTCAACCTTTTCCAACACATATTAGAAACTCCGTCATCAAATCATATATATACTGTCAAGTCTCAACATAATCAATCGAATCAGATGACAAGAAATACAGTGTATGGCTCAACGGGATACTAATGGAAACATCATCTCAAGGTCAATGAAAAAGGCTAAACCAGCGAAGTCAAAGAAATGCCTCAATCATCTTCACAAATCACTACTTCAATCAATTCATTTCAAAACAGACCAAAAGCAAGTTCTGATCAACAAGAATCCGACCAATATCTCTCAAGAAACAAAATAAGGCTCAAACCCTCACATAAGGTAAATAAATATCCAACAAAACGCAACATCAAGTTCATCAAGGCATACTAATCATGATCATCATCACATCTCCTCAACATCATCAACAATTCTCAACAAATCTCAAAATCACTATAATTCATACTCAAGAAACACACAAACTGACTCAAGAAAAGACACTCAAACGAAAACAGAAAATGAAAACAACCTACAAGACCTAGACCTGGTTAACCATATAAGCACATAATCATGTAAAAACTCCCCCACACTTAAAACCGAACAATGTCCCCATTGTCGATCTTAAATGCAAGGAAAGTTAACTCATATAATCAATCAACAAGAAAAGAAAAACAAATACACAAAACCAAATACGAAAATAAAGAGAAGGGAAAAGATACAAACGTACATGACACAATGACTAGACTAGCCACTGTGAATCCGGTGGTGCTCGTGGAGGGTGGAGGTGGTCAGGCCCCGAACAGCGGCGGGCCTTCGTCAAGTCAAACCTTTTGCCCCATTCAGATCGGGGCAGCTCACTAGAATCCAGCTGGCGGTCAGTATGGGACTCCTCCTCATTTGTAGCTCGGTCCTGCCATGCTCTCTTAGCGTGCTCTCGCATGCACGCGTCCTCGGCCAGCTGCTCAATTGCCCTGAGGTAGGCACATTCTTCCACCAAGCTCGCCTGCGGCTCAAACTGATCCTCACGAACAGAAATGGCAACGGACTCGCCCAACACCGTCATGATCAGCGTCCCATCCTTGACATCGATCATAGTATTCGTGGTGGCCATAAACGGTCGTCCGAGAAGAATGGTGTGACTCTTCTCCTCCTTTTGCACATCGCCCACGTCTAGCACTATAAAGTCAACTGGCACAATCAGCTTACCAACTCGAACAAGCACGTCCTCCACAATTCCCTCGGGCCGACGGTACGAACGGTCTGCAAGTTGTAGGCGCATCTTGGTGGGCTTCAACTCTCCAAGCCCAAGCCTACGGTAAACTGAGAGTGGCATGAGATTAATGCCGGCCCCAAGGTCAAACATGCCTGAGGCCTCGTCCCCATTCCCGAAGGCTAAAGAGATAACAAAGCCTCCGGGGTCTTTTTCCTTCTTCGGCAAGTTATGCTGAAAGACACTTGTCGCTTCAATCACCAGTACCTCATCATCACTCTCAAGCCTCTGTTTACTCGCCCCCAATTCCTTGAAAAATCTTGCATACTCGGATATCTTTTTTATCACGTCAGGTGGGGATAAGTAGGCATTGGCCTTGGCCAACATTGCATGTAGGTCCCGGATCATTCTACGGTCTTTTTCCTCCAAAAGGCGGCTTGGGAATGGAATTTTTGGTTTGTACGGGTTCGGGGCTCTGTGTAAGGTGGGTTCGGGAGACGGTACAACCGGGATCTTTGCCTTCCGTTCATCTTTCATCGGGCCCTCGAGCTCGGGCATAAGCACTGTAACCGACTTTGCGTGCTCTGGTTGACTCGGCAGCTTCCATTTATCCAATTCGGCCTCGATGGTCCCAACCCGTGTAGCTAGCTGGCCCACTTGTGTCTCAAGACGCTTAATGGACACATCATGATTAGTGACAAAATTGAGGATTTTGTCCAGCTTGTCGTCTGTGCTCGATGGGGTTGATCCAGATTCTGGTGCTGGCAGCCTTAACATTCCCCTCGGTTGCTGCTGCTGCGGGACAAAGTTGGCTTGAGGTGGTTGCTGGTAGTGGTTGTTGGACCAAGAGAAATGAGGGTGGTTTCGCCACCCTGGGTTGTACGTGTTCGAGTAGGGGTCGTTTCCAGGCCGATTCTGATACCCCTGAAGTGCATTCACCTCTACATTCTGTCCCCCGTACCCCGGCTCGACAACGGATGGGCACACTTCTGAACTGTGTCCCTGGACTCCACATGCACCACATGTCCCCGGCTCGAGCCAACCTCATTCACTGTAGACCTCTTCCCTCTGACACTCTTATGAGACGAGTTAGCACTCATCGTCTCATAGATAGCAATCATCTCTTCAGCCGTCTTGGCCCCTATATCCCCTCCGGCTGCAGTATCCACCATGTATTGCAGGTTTTGGTGGAGAGAATCGTAGAAGCAATTCGCCAGTAGGCCCGGAGCGAGGTTGTGGTGGGGGCACTGTCTTTGAAGATCCTTGAATCGTTCCCAGGCCTCGTGAAGAGGCTCGTGTGGCAGCTGAGTGAAAGAAACTATATGGGACCAGATGTCCTGGGTCTTCTGATGGGAATAATATTTCCCAACAAATTTTGAGTATATTTCTGTCCAGGTTGTGAGAGAACCCAGAGCGAGGGTCATGAGCCACGCCTTGGCTCGGTCCTTTAAAGTCTCCAGGAAGCACCACATTTTGAGTTCGTCCTCGCTCAGCCCGTGCAAAGGGAACGTCTGGAGGACGTTGTAAAACTCCCGGAGAAAGTGAAGTGGGTCCTCGTTTGCGAGCCCATGGAACGAGGGAAGCTGATTGTAATGGACCACCTTTAGCTCATAGTTGCGGGCGGCTTGTGGCAACCGGATGCATGAGGTGGTTGGCCCGATCATAGGTTGGGCCAGATCTCGGAGGACATTGCGAGGAGGTTGTTGTTGTTGTTGAGCCATGTTCGAAGTACTCCCCTCGGATGATTTTGGAGAGTGCTGGTCTTTTTCTTCGGATTCCAGCGTAAGTTCGTCTAGCAGCTCTCTCAGGCTCTCGCTAACTGACTTGTTGATCGGAGATAGAAATTTGCGTCCACTCCTGGTACGCATACACTAAACCAACAAGGGTTACGAGCACCAGCAATAGAGAATAAAATAAAACAAAAACAACGAAATAACACCCTAACAAATAAAAAAGAAGAAACCAAAACAAACACGAAAAATAATAAAGTGAACAAGCGCACAAAATATATCCTAAACCTTCCCCGGCAACGGCGCCAATTTGTTGTAAATATTTTTACCGGAGTAGAATCGAAAGATTCGAACACCGGGTCGTGTCTCACGAGGAAGGTTAGCCGGAATATTCTGTACGTTTACTCAACCACACAAAAAGAAATAAAACTCCTAAACATACTAATTCAGAGATTTGATTGGTTTTAATTATCAACTACTGCGAAAATTCAAATAAAGCAATAAAAATATCAAAGCAATAACAAAGAACAATTAGGATTTAAGGAGCTAGGGAGTCGGGGATATCCGTTTTGGTTCGAGTTGCAATCAGTGGGCAAGTTATTGTGTGAATAACATACACGTTCAAGTACTCATTCTCAATAACTCTTCGTAACAAGAGAACAAACTAGAACGGCAAATTACCAAGTCATTTAACTCCTAGGCAATACAGTTACGAACAAGCCTAGCTTATGCGAGCCTATTTCGACCGATTCCTCCCCTTTCGGTTCTAAGAATCAATTAAAGAAGACTAGAGGGTAGTTAACCGACTAACCAATAGAATTACCAATATCAAGCACGAATAAATCAAATTCAATTAAAACAATTGTAAATTGAAGTGTCACCCTTCAACAATTTTCAATACTCAAGCCTGACAATTGAGAAACCCTAATTAAAGACTAACTCGCATAAGACGAACAATCAACGAATACCCACAATCACAAACGATATCAAAACATCAATCCCCTATCCCTAGCATAAAGATTTAGCTACTCATAGTCAAAGAATCAACAAAAGCATTCACAACCCAAGAATTCATAATTAATGGTTAAATTAAAAGAGATTCTTACGATTGATAAAATCCCAAAATCGAATTCGATGAACAAGCTTGAATCCAAGAGCTAGAGAAGGAGTTTTTACTCTCCCAATCCAATCCAAAATGAAAGACAAGAGAAAAGGTATGTGTCTAGAGAGAAAAAACTTGAAAATACAAAGTCTGGAATGAGCCTTTTTGCCCTAGGTTCGATCTATTATCATTTCCCCATTCAAAATTCACGAAAATCGCGTCAGTTACAAAACAGGACATAGCGGCGCTATGGCCATAGCGCCGCTATGGCTGGAAATGCTCTAGCTTTTGCCCATCACTTTGCAGTGTAGCGCCGCTATCTGGGTTGACCATAGCGGCGCTATGGCCATAGCCGCGCTATGGCCTAGGCAGCTTCGCGCGTCGTCTTTGTTTTTGCTCGTACGGGCTCGTTCGGACTCGGAATTGAGTTCCATTTTCTCCTACGCGTCGCTAACGAGCCCCTCTTTCTAATGGTGTCAGCTTCCCAAATAGATTCTCGAAAACCTGTTCCTCCGGGGTCTCCATACTACGCACCAAAAACGAAAAGAGAACAGAAAAAGACCAGAAAACAAACGGAAAACACTGAAACACTCAAATGAACGCAAAACACAAATAAACGACAAAAATATCCTAAAACTACCTAAACGACTCAATATGGGGGAAAAAGAATGGTAAAATAATGACCTAAAATGGCACAAAAATGGGACAAACATCTTTGTATGGAAACATGAAGATATGAAGGGAATTGACCCCGATATCGCCAGTCACAAGTTGAATCTGGATTGAACCGTCAAACCTGTTGTCCAGAAACAAAGAAAATTGGGACCTGATCGCCAAAAAGCTTTGGAGGAAGAGGTTAAAAAACTCATTGACAATCCAAATATCCGACTTGGGTATCCAATCCCGTCCTTGTTAAAAAGAGTAACAGTTTGTGTTGACTATGTATAGATTTCTCGGATTTAAATAAAGCTTGCCCGAAGGATAGCTACCCGCTTTCTCAGATTGATTACATGGTCGATGCCACCTCGGGTCATGAATTAATGAGTTTCATGGATGCCTACTCGGGTTATAATCAGATTTTGATGGATCCCGAGGACGTAGAACATACATCTTTTTACTCAGCTCGGGGCCTATATTGTTACACTATGATGCCCTTTGGATTAAAAAACGCAGGAGCCACCTATCAACGTCATGCCAATAAGATGTTCTCTAGTTTGATTGGTCACACCATGGAAGTTTACGTCGATGACATGCTCGTCGAGTCGGTAAATGCATCAGACCATGTCGGAAACCTTCAAAAAATGTTCAATATCCTTCGTGAGTATTCCATGGTCTTGAATCCTAAAGAATGCACCTTCGGAGTCAAATCTGGAAAGTTCCTCGGATACATGGTAAGTCAGCGAGGTATTGAAGCTAATCAAGTCAAGATCAAAGTCGTTCAAGATCGTACTCCTCCTACGTCAGTCAAAGGTGTCTAAGCCCTAACAGACTGACTTGCTGTCTTTAATCGGTTCATATCTAAATCTACTAACCGATGTCGACATTTTTTCAAAGCCATCAAGAAAGGAAAATGTTTTGAATGGACTGAAGAATGTGAAAAAGCTCTGCTCAGCATCAAGGAAGCTCTCATGCATCCACCGACTTTACAAAAACCTGTTCCCGAGGAGATGCTCTATTTGTACCTAGGAGTCAGCGATGCGGCGATTAGTGTCGTCCTCGTACGTGAAGAAGGAACACAACAGTCGTCTGTATACTACGTAAGTAAAGCTCTTCACGACACCGAACTGCGCCTATCCTCCCATGGAAAAATTGGCGTTTGCACTTGTGACTGCTGCTTGGAAATTACGTCCCTACTTTCAAGAGCATTCGATCACTGTCCGCACTTCCTATCCATTACGACAAGTTTTACACCGTCCCGACACGTTAGGACGAATGGTTAAATGGGTTGTGGAACTCGGTCAGTTCGACATTCATTACCAACCGAGGACCGCAATCAAAGCCCAAGCTCTTTCTGATTTTATTGCGGAGTTCACTCCTACCGTGGA
Organism: Striga hermonthica; assembly: GCA_902706635.1. Taxonomy (NCBI): domain Eukaryota; kingdom Viridiplantae; phylum Streptophyta; class Magnoliopsida; order Lamiales; family Orobanchaceae; genus Striga; species Striga hermonthica. Next base: position 9,644,340 of record CACSLK010027831.1, read on the forward strand.
AGCGCGAAATGACGACCAACCATGGATATTATATATTGATGGATTTTCCACGGCGAGCCGAGCAGGAGGAGGGATTGTTTTGGTCGATCCCGAAAACAAGTTATTTTGTCACTCGGTTAAATTTCTCTTTCCGGCAACCAACAATGAAGCAGAATACGAGGCTATGTTGTCCGGGTTAAGCTTAGCAGAATCGATGAATATCAAACACCTCAAAGTCTTTTCTGATTGTCAACTTCTCGTGAACCAAATAAATGGAACTTACGAAGTCAAGGAACCTCGGATGATACCATACTTATCCTTAACGAAGCACAAGTTGTCAAAATTCTTTGCTCAAGTTGAACACATTCCTCGAACTCTGAATGTTCAAGCCGATGCCTTATCACGATTAGCCTCCAGTTTCGGAATGTAAAGTGTAGATTATGACCAAGTCGGGCAACAAGAACAACCATATAAACATTCACAAGAAGTCATTGCCACTTACGTGGTCGTGCCTCAAAAACTACCAACATGAATGGATCCTATTATTCAATATCTGGAAACCAGGGCCTTGCCTCGAGATCCTAAAAAAGCTCGGGCCTTCCAAATACGAGCTGCCCGATTCTCCATAGATAATGGCGTTCTTTACAAGAGGCTATTCGGTTCCACTCCTGAAATGTTTAACCAAATCCGAGTCCCGATATGTTTTGAAAGAACTACATGAAGGAATTTGCGGGATGCACCCCGGTGCCCAAGCCTTGGCCTACAAAATTATACTACAAGGGTATTATTGGCCAACCTTGAAATCGGATGCTGCAGCTTGGGTTCGCAAGTGTCTGAAATGTCAAATTTCGCACCCAACACTAACCAGTTCCCCGAGATGCTCAAGTCGGTCTACAGTCCGTGGCCTTTTGCAAAATGAGGATCGATTTAATTGGCCTGTTGCCCACTGGAATAGGCAGAGTCATATTTGGTGTGGTCGCTGTCGATTATTTCACTAAATGGGCCGAAGCAGAACCATTGGCCACCATTACCGAAAAAAAAAAATGATCGATTTCATATGGAAGTCAATAGTTTGTTAGTTTGGAGTACCGAACTCCATCATCACCAATAATGGCAGACATTTTGAAGGCAAAAAACTTGAATCCTTTTGTGAAGAATATGGGATAAAACACTTTTCTCTTCACCATATCATCCTCAACCAAACGATTAGGTCGAAGCAATCAACAAGGTCATAAAAAACGGTGTCAAAGTCAGACTTGATGTTGCAAAAAGGGCGTGGCCAGAGGAGCTACCACATGTTTTATGGGCATACCGAACAACTACAAGAACATCCACTGGCGAGACCCCATTCTCCTTGACGTATGGGTCAGAATCTGTTGTCCCAGTTAAACTCGGTGCACCAACTTACCGAGTTCAAAATTTCAATGAAGAATCCAACTCGGAAAATATGAAGTCAAACCTTGATTTGATCAATGAACTTCGTACTCGTGCTGAGCTCAAAAACGCTGCTTATAAATAGAGAAGTGAGAGGTACGTCAATTTAAAACTCAAACCCCGCATGTTCCGAGTTGGAGATTTGGTGCTCAAAAGAATCACTGGACCAAACCCGGGGCCACTCAAACCAAAGTGGGAAGGACCCTTTAAAATCATTCAAGTCTTACCTTACGGAGCATACCGAATTGAATATCTTGAAATAACTCTGCATCAATACCCATGGAATGTCGTATTCCTCAAGAAGTTCTATCAATGACACACTGAAGATCATGTAACCCGTCTTCCTTTTGATAATTTATCCTTTGTCTTTCGATGAAATGAAGACGCTCTTTTGATGTAACGAAGCCCAAAGCACTTTCATAAAAAATGTAAGTAACGAAAAAAGAAAACTCGGTACCGAGTAAACATTACAACACTCGGTTCAGCTGGCGCCTTATAAAATATCCAAATCCCACGATTGATTTGGTCATGCTAGAGCTCGTCTAATCGTCAAATCCGCAAAAAATGATTTGACGGGCCTCATTGACAGCCGAGTACACTTGACTCAGTTGAGGTCGTTCTTTAATCGGACCGTGACGAAGTTCGGTGACCCTTTTTAACTTAAATACAATATGAACAGTGTTAAGTTATGCGAGTTTTATTAACAGCTTGCACGTATTCCCTTATCACCAATTTCACTACAAGATCAAGATAATCTCAGAGATGAAACATGATAAATTCTTAAAAATCTTACAACTCGGCTTAAGCTTGAAACTTCAGTTGTCTTTGATATAATTATTTTCTTTGTCACAAAATTTTCACAAGTTAATGCCGAGTTGAGGTCTTATCTGAATGCTCATTCCGAGTTCATTACACTTGATCTTGAAATTACGGAAATGAAATGATAATAAGAACAACCTTGAATAAAAAATAAAAAGCAGTTATTCATTTCATAAAAATTGTCGGGATTACATCATAATGAGCCTACTAAGGGCATCAACATACTGGTACCCCGATTATTCAAAAGCATAAATCATAAAACAACAAAGTCAAAATAGAAAGGTCAAGCAACATCTTCGTTCTCTCCATCAGTTCGGCTAGCGTTGTTGCTTTCCCTGATTTCCATATTTGTTGGCTTCAGCATCTGATCTTGCAATCTTTCAAGTAAGACCACCTCTTTCGCCCTTTCTGCCGCATCAATGGCCGCATCGGAGATGGGGACGAATTCATGTTGAGGATCACTTGATTCAGCCAGGATCTTATCCACTACAGACACTATCTCAACCTCCCCGACTTCACTATCCTTGAGCTTGGCTTTCTCTTCAGCATAAGCCTCAATGGCTTCTCGGATCTACTCTGGCGTCATGTCGTCAAAATTCTGCTTAATAACAACGTCGGCAAGAGTCTCGATATAAATGTCGGCCAGTTCCTTTCTTTTCTCCTTCTTACCTTCAAGAATCATGTTCACATAGGCCCGACAAAGAAGTGCTTCTCGTTCTTTGGTCAGAGAAGGTAGATTCATTTTCTTGGTAAACTCTTCCGTCTGACCTAACATATCGGCACAGAATTCTTTCGTCGTCGTCGGCTTCGATGTGCATGCCCTTAATCTCCAGATCGAAATTATACTTTTCAAGCTTATGAAACAGAAAAATCCGCAGCTCGTCAATGTCGTAAAAGCTGGCACTACATCATTCAATCACCCATCGCAGGTTGATGCAAGTGTTTATCTACATATCCAAATCCGAGCCGACAGATCTATCATCAATCCCGACTTCAGCAACTGCCTCAACTCGCTCCTCACCAAGTTAGCCTTCAACAAGCATCGCTGCTTCTTTCCCCTCCTGCAGACCTGCCTCGTACATGAACTCGCCATGCGCGGTCTTTTCTTTCTCAAGTCTGGCTACCTCAGCTTGAAGAGCCTCGCAAGCTCGGATCAAGAGAGCTTGAGTCTCAGAGCGAGTGCGACGGGCCTCCTGGTGCTCAGTCCTCTCTCTTAAAAGTTTTTCATCAACTTCTTCGACCTTGGCTTCAAGAATCTTATTATGCTGCTCGGCAAAAGCTAACCGACTCTTCAGTTCCTCAGCCTCGGTTTTTTCAGAACTTTGTTTTCGTCGGTAAGCACAACAATTTGCCTCTATGCAACCTCAATCTGCACATCTCGGTCAGCGAGTTTTTCTTTCAAAATGGCCTCTGACTTGGCCAATTTTTCCTGCAAAGACGCAATTGTTCCATCTCTCAAGGCGACAGTATGTCTTTTCTCCTCCAGTTGTGCGGCCATCCTCCGATGATCGTCTTCTGCCACAACAAGGCTTACCAACGCCTGACCCATACAAGCCTTAGCATAATTCAGTCGTTGGACGCTCGATAACGAAGATACTCCGACTTCAGACTTCAAGTCCCACACCATCAACGGAACCCGAGCTACGCTAACAGCATTCTCCGGCACAGCGATTTTAGCCGCAATCCGAGGTACCTTCACAGATTGAAAAGTAGTGAACCAATCCTCCACACTCCCTTTGGCAAATCCAGATTTTCCACCCTTTCATTATCAAGGGATAGAAATGACTTCTCAAATTAGGGAGAGTCATCCTTTTTCTTTCTATTACCCCGCCGGCCAGAATCATGCTTTTTCTTTGTCCTTCCCTCCTCGGCAACAGGGGTATCTTCAGTAGATATTTTTCTCAGCTTTCTCTTCTTCTTCTTCTTCGGTTGGGAAGTCTCTGAAAATTTAAGAGATGGTTGCTTTTCTTCCGGTACCTCGGTGCGTGCCTATTCGGGCGGGACTTGCACCAGCGGCAGCTCAGTTCCAGCAGTATTTTCCTCTAGCTCAGCCTGGTTAATCTCTTCAACATTGATAGCTTGAGTTGTATCCAAGTTTCTTGCATCCTTGTGACGGTCCGGGCTTTCCAAATTAACAACTGGAGTCGCTAGTCCCCGCCTCGGTGGGCTTAAGTCCAGCTATCCTTTGCCTCAAGGCCTTAACCAAGTTTCTCTTTGTCATATTTGTTAATCTTTGAGAACGGCTTTTACCGACTTTGCTGTGGAGTTCCTTATTTGGAAACCGATGTCGGAATTCTTACGCAGCTTCAACTGTTCTAAACCCAGAAAAACTGATTAAAGGATAGTACACTGCAACCAAGCAAATAATAACGCCAAGTCGAATCAATTCTTGCTACTAGGCTCGAGCACAAAATGATTATTACTTAAAGTGAAGTCACTTCATACCTGGAGTGAAGGCGAAATTGAATACTCCCGGAGATAAGCCCGATGGTTCAAGTCTTTTGTCGGTCACTAACTTCTCATAATTCCGAAGCTCCTCGTCCAAATCAAATAATTCGTACAGCAAACCTCCGAATTCGGGACTTAACTTCGGTTCTTTTGTCCTCTTCTCTACAAACACGAAGAGACTCGACCTGTTAGTACAGGAAACAACCGCTAGTCAGTACAAAATCAAAATCTCAAACAAAAGAGCTTATTATATCCTAAAGAAACATTCATCGGGATAGTCAACCCGTTTATTGGAGTCTCATGGAAAAAATCCGCCGACTGCCAGTCACCTCCGACCCATAACCACTCCTCCTGAAAACCGTAAAGGGTGTTAGGGATCTCGGTAATTAAGTCACCGATCTTGAAACCACTGTTTGTCTTTCCTCCAGCAAAAAAACAACAAGAAGTCTCTGCAACTTTCCTACTTGGGCTCTTCTTAAAGGAGTAGATGCTCCTTATGTCATCGGACGAGGGCAATCCATACCCTTCATCATGTGTCAAAACCATGATCCCAAGGATTTTCTTCCAACTATTCGGGGTAATTTGACACAAGGCCAAACCCCAGTCACGCAAGTACTCAGTGATCAAATTCGGGAGAGGGAATCTAAGCCCCGACCTCAAACTCTCAACAAAAACACCCACACAGCAAGGAGGAGGGGATGTAATACTTTCCCCGGGGTATGGAGCAAATAATTTGACATTCGGCACAACCCGGATGTGCTCACGAAGCAAAACCACATCCGTGTCCGTCAATATACTCGGTTCACCCCAGAAGTCGACATCGGAATCAGGCCATTCCCTAATTTGTCGCTTCCAGTGATCCGGTAACTCCATCGCTCTGGCCTCTACCTTCTCCCCTTTGGTATTTTTGAGTTTTATTTCAAGATGGGTCACAAAGGTCGGATCCCACCGATAATACTCAAAGGCTAATTCAATCAGCTCAGAATCATGAAACATACTAACCGAGTTCGAGACTGTTCTGCTCGAAGAACTAGTGCTATCGATGTTCTCAGCGGCCATGATTCAATTACGAAGAAAACAAAAAGAAATCGAAAACAATTCAGAAAATAGAAGATCGCGAACAAGACTTACCCTAAATTCACGAAGTTCTAGTGAAAACCAAGTAAAGCTGAGAAATCGCACACGAAATTAGAACTGAATTAAAGATGCGAGTGAAGAATCAGAAAGCTCAAGAATTTTTCAGAGATTATGCGAATAAAAAAAGGCTCTCTCAAAGCAAAGTGGCATCGATTTATACTCTACGGATTCCGACCGTTAGGGTTCTTAATTGGGGGCGCACGTAACCGACGCGTTGTATCACTTCAATCAACACGACCGTTCTTCTGTCAGAACCTACCATGCTCGTGTCAACCTATTAATATGGTCGTTATCCCTTTTTATATCGGCGCAACTTTTCATTACACATCGCATTAATAAAAAGCCGTTACGCCGTTTCAGATATTAAAGTCTATCAAGCTCCTTAGGCCAAAATTTTACAAGTGTTCTCACTTTGGAACAAGACTATCACTTTGGAATTTCTTCCATACCTCGGAACACCGGAAACACATCGGTATTATTTCCGAATATATTCCCTGTTCGGATTCTCTTCTAACTTTAACGTTGTCAGCAATCATCACTATCGTATGATCACTAACACGGGGGGCCTCTCTGTTAGTATCCGACCTGGTAATTCGCATTATTTATACAAAACTATATTCTCAGTGGATTACTACGGACGCCAGTCAAACTTCTCTCACTCCGGTCTACATTCGAACCGAATTTCGGCTCAGTGCAAATCTTAACCGACTTACCGACTAGCAATATTTCTCCCGATATCCTCCCAATCCCGCCGTCTTGAAGTTCAACACCTAAGTCAACAAAAACTGAGATCATCAGAACCAAAGCAGGTGACGAGACGCCTACGCGACATCTTTTTCGCCACATGCATTATCATATTGAAGTGGGCCCAGCCGCCATAACTGTCCATCAAAAAGCACCTTTATCAAAAAGTAGCCATACACGCCTCGGGAAACGGGCCCAAAAAGATACTATAAAAAGTAAATTATTATACTTGTACAAGGATCGAACTCCGAACATTCATATATACAAAAAAGCCCAACAATTTTCACCTCGGCTCACCTCGGACCGGGGCCATTGCTCTTGTTTTGATGCATGCTTAACGTTCGTACTTATAATAACACCTTGCTAATCTCATAGAATACGTTGTTAAGAATCACACAACAACACAATTATATAACTGATAACAATAAATTTATCTATCAAACTTATTATATTGCATAAGTGTTAAAATATTATAATTTAATATCCTCGAATCTGACTGATGAGGTGTATCAATATAAATAAAAACAATAATGTAATTTTTTAAAAATTATTTAAAATTTTAAAATAGAAACCAGTATTTATATTTTTATACATATTAAATATAAATTTTTGATCAGCACATATTAAATATGTTAGCACAAAAAAATTGAGCCTAGGCAATTGCCTAGGCTCGCCTATACTTGCCTCCGCCACTGAAAATGTCATTCCATTCAGGTCTTATATTCTTTCTTCATACCAAACACATCAATGGAAAAACTTGTTTCATTCTTTTCCCATATTCGTTCCATTATTCAACTCATTCAATACCTATCAAATTCCATTTCGTTATACCAATCATATCATTAGTGTGTTTCATTAGATGAAACATACTCGAAGATTCAGTTCTTATAAAAGAGTCACAAATTGAAAATGAAGTTACAAAATATCTTATTCCGAGAAGATAATAGGTTGAGTAGAGAGTTACAAGACATATTAATACACCTCATCATATGCCGACAGATTCACGCCTTACATGCCTAAAGATACAACTGTTACGTCTCACAAGCTGTATCACTTTTAGAGCACAACTCAATAATCCAGATGTACTATATGTGGTGTACTTTGCAGCTCTAGATATGTCTAATTTACAAGACTTCCACCCAACAGGTTGTAACATGTTGTATTTTGCAACCACTAATAGCTTGTAACAACATGTTGTAATGGGCTCAATGGCCAATTGTTAAACATGTTGTGTTTTAGGTGCTAAGACACCTATTACTCCACATGATAATTTCTTAAACTATGAGATAGAGTCAATTTCTTCACATATATTCTATGTGAAGATGGTCACATAGAGTTGTAAACAAATCGAACACTTTCTATTCTATTCATGATTTGAAGTTTTTATTCATTATCCTATTCGTGAAAATTCGAATTTAAATTCGAATAAGAATAGTTTTTAGTATTCAAAATTTATCCAAATCGGAATTCGAACATGCACATATTTGATTCGAAATTATGAAATAATAAAAATATTAAACTTAATATATTCTATAATATAATTTTTTTATTATATAATATATATTGAATATCTATATCTATATCTATATTATCTATAAAAGCAGGAACGATTTTGTAAAAAATGGCACGGACTAAAAAGTTTTTATTTTCGATAGAAGTTTTAATGGTTAAATCTATACTATTATAAAAAGGTTGTTGGTAAAATACTGAAATAGAAAGTTGGACTAATTAAATAAATGCTTTGAATTACTAATTTAAGAAATTATTTGAAAATCAAGTTAATATTTTTTTTAATAATTAAATAGCTAGGATCAGATAGATAATAATGATACCAATCTCTACAAGTTCATATGTAGTTGCTCTGACTAAATCATTTAATTTAAGATGATATGGGATATTATACCCACAAGGCGGAACCGGTCTGTTGACCGGTCGAGG
>CACSLK010027831.1:9656800-9673591 GCA_902706635.1 Striga hermonthica
AATCAAAATTCGAATTCAATTTTTAAAAAAAAAAAAAATTGTTATTTGAGAAAAATATTGTGCAAACTTTAATTCCTAAAAACATGGTCATAATAATGACCATAGAGATTTGTTACCATAATTGTAGAAAAATCAAAGGAGTATCTTTTTGAATTTCATTCACAATATTATTGGTAGAGATAATGTAGAAAACATTATACATATATAATAATAATAATAATAATAATAATAATAATAATAATAATAATAATAATAATAATAATAATAATAATAATAATATGAATATCGATAATTTGCATATGATTTTTGAAATATTATACTAAACTACTGGGTATGATTTTGATTAAGAAATTAGTAATCTAATTTTTTTTTTTATTTTTTTTTTGCATTATGTGACAGCCTATAACGAAAAATTAGAAAACCAAGTAAATATTTTTGCGTCATAAACTTATTCTTACATAAATTTTCATACGCTTAATGTCATTATTTATTTAATATGCTTAATATTTATTTATAGGATGTGCATATTAAATTTTTGCTATTGGTAGCATATATAATTAATTACGGTAAAAAAATTATAGATAATTTTTGTTTTAAATTTTAAATTGCAATTCATAATTGAATTATTTTTTTAAAAAAAAAAAATAAATCCCGCCTATACAATCGAGGAACAAAATTATTCAAAAAATCACATCTGTGTCCATATTTATTTAACTTCAACAAAGAATCTAAATTTACATGGATTATATAAATTATTCTTAGATAAATTTTTGAAAATCCCGTCTTAAATTAATTTTTTCAATAAATCAAACGAAAACACCATATTTTTATAATTTAGATTTTTCCATCATTTTTTGTACATTAACAATGATAAATCATTAATTTATTTAAAAAAACATAAACACAATATCTTGAGGATATCTTTTATCATAAATTTCAAACTCTAATTAGAATTTTACCATCATAAAATTCACCGATAATACTATCTAATTACTCATGTTTTTTAGGATTAATACATATTATTTTTGAAAAATTCATACTACACAATATTGTGAAATTTTGTTAACATTTCCATACTTCATACAGTTTGAAAAGTATCAAATTTATATGGACTATTTAAATCATTTTGTCAAATAAAGTTTTAAAAATTTTGACTACACAATATTGTGAAATTTAGTTAACTTTTCAGAAAATACACGTAATTGGTAGTCGAAATTTATCTAACTACAATAATTATCTTCATTATTTTGTTACATTAACAATCGTAAATGGTTAACTGATTTAAAATAAATCAAACGAAATATTCTGAGTTAATATCTTCTACAACAAAAGTCACTGATAGTAGTATTTAATTACTAATTTTATTTTTTCGCTTAACATATTTAATAATGTCATAAAATCATACACACACACACACAAACACACAATCACACACACACACACACACACACACACACACACACACACACATATATATATATATATATATATATATATATATAATTTTTAATTATTATGGGATAGAAAGAATTCTAAAATGAATAGAATGCATATATGTCACAATATTTATTTGGAATTTATTTAAATGTTTTTAAATTAATTACATAACTAAACAATATTAACGTATATTAAAGATTTATCATTATATAGATATATATACTTATATATGTATGCAATACTACTTTTATAAGTATTATAAATAATAATAATAATGACATTATACGACAATAAATTTCTTTAAAAAATAATAGTTGAGTATTATGATGAACCAAAATAAGTACAATAATTATTTTTCTATGTCAAACAATAAATATATATGTTAAAATATTATTCATAAAAAACGGTTAGCAAGATAAAATATTGTATAAAATTTTAAACAAAGGTTTTAAGAAGTAAACCCTCCGTGCGTCGCACGGGATATTAACTAGTTGTAATAACAATTAAAAAACTTAATTATATAAGGATTAAAAAAAACATACATGATCTACTATACTAACTGTTATAATGAATCCAAATATTTTCAAACTTTAACTATTTTAATTTAAATGTGTTTAAGTAAAACGAATCCATAGCATGGAGTCATAAGACAACTAAGCATTGTGTCTAATTGATACACTACAAAAAAATTTTACATTCCAACGGAAAATTCTAATGAAGTCTATTCTAATGGAAATCCCAACGGATATTCCAACGATATAGCTTCTGCTAGAATGGTTCCAACGGAAATATTACGTTGGAATGTGTTTGTTATTGGAATTTTGAATGGAATTTGATGATTTCAACAACTATATTTCCAATGACTTTTTACTGTAGGAATTTCCGTTAGAATATACAATTTCCGTTGAAATTTTTATTTCCACCCCCGTTGAAAAATCCACTTTTGGAATGTCAAAATCCAACAAAAATTCCAATAAAAAACTCATTCCAATGGCATATTTTTGTTGGAATTTCTGTTGGAACCCATTGAAAAGTTCCAACGGAAAAATAGCATTGAAATATCCATTGGAATTGTCGCAGGAATAAGTTTATTGGAATATATTTCAGTTGAAATTTCATTATTTTCTGATAGTTGTATTTTTCAACTTATGCTCACATGTAACTCTTAAAAATAGACACCTGATTTTTCTTATATATATTAACCCATTTTATTCATTTGTAGTGGACTCTAATCATATATATGTTAGTATATAATAAAAGAAAAATTAATTCCTATACATTCACATTAGGAAAAACTTAAATAACAAAGGAAAAATATAAATAATTGTTAACTATCATAATTTTAATTAGTATTTTAAATATTATTCATTTTATTTATTAACATCTAAAATATTTCCTATAATAAGTAATCATATAAATTCATCATTTTAATAGTAAAATTCTAAGAATAATTAAAGAACTTAATTATATAAAGAATAGGAATTGTCGAGCCTTTTTCTTCCGCGTCAAGGTGGTGGAAACAGCTCCGGACACGAGCTTGTCAGAGAAGGACAATTAATTTCAACAATATTAATCCTCCAATCCAAGAATAAAAAGGTTGAAAATACATAATGATGAAGGTTGTTAGTCCATACACCTACATCAAAAGGTGCGACCTGTTTAGAGATCAGTCCATAGTAAGAGCGAAGCTCGACGGGAGAGGTGAGCTTCTCTATGTGATACGAGACCACATTATAGTTGGCGAGTAGGTCGTCAAAAGGGGTAATATTTACTTATTAGTAAATATTTATCTAACTAGTACAACGCCCGTGAACTACACGGTTGTTTCATAAAAAATTAATTATCCAACAAAAATTGAAAAAAAGAATTGAAATTCTTAATGTGAAGTAAAAAACAATATAACTATGCACTTAGTATGAACTAAATATGCATCAGGAATGAATTATATATGTTATCCTTATGAACTAAATATGCACCAATAATATCAACTATGTATGCACTGTTTATGTACTAAATATGCACATTTTACTACCTAAATATGCATCATGAATGAACTAAATATGTAAGGAAAATATGCAATAAAATACACATTTTATACAATTAAATTAAATATAATAATTAATGATTTTTATTATATAATTAATTTTAATTTTAAATTGTTTAATAACACAAATAAATTGTTATGATTGGATTTCAAATAAAATAGGTATGCACTGTTCATGAACTAAATATGCATTTCGCAATAACTAAATATGTATCATGAATTAACTAAAATGCATCATATATTAACTATATAAATCATTATATATTTAATTTAAATATAACAAGTATGCATTTCGTATTAACTAAATATGCATCATAAATTACCTAAATATTCATAATAAATTAACTAAATATGAATCATAAATTACCTATATAAAATGTACATTTTTATTACATAATTTTCGCTGCATATTTAGTTCATTCATGATGCATATTTAGTTCATAACAGATGCATATTTAGTTCATAAGAGGTGCATACTTAGTCGATATTATTGGTGCATATTTAGTTCATAAGGACTGCATGTGCAATTCATATCCCATGCATATTTAATTCATATTGAATGCATGGTACTGGATGAATATTTACTTCATACATATAATGCATACTAGGGGTCAACGGGTCAACGTCGGAAGTCAACGGTCAACATCAAAAGTCAACGAATTTTCGCCGGAAGTCAACGGTCAACGTCGGAGTCAATTAATAATTATTTTATATTTAATTAATATATATTTTAAGGAGTGGACTCATTTTAAGGAGTGGACTCATTGGATCCTCCCCCTATATATATATGTCAAATTTTCGAAAAAAAGGCAAAATCCAAAAAATGCAGAAATTTGGTTCACTCAACCAGCGACAGTAAGGTGGTGTTGTATGGCGACGGGCTGAGTGACGGAGGTCGAATGCCCACCCCGGCGGCGGGTGGTGGTTCTCGCCGCCGGTGACCTGCAACTCCTGTGGTGCGTACAACGGCGGAGGTACCATGAGCCGGTTGCGCTGGTGGCAGGTGGTGACGTAGGCGATGTTGTCGTCGGCGACGTTTGTGGAATAGCTGGTGGCGGCGACGGGCTGGTTGCGACTGGAAAAGTTGCAGACGGCGGAGACAGATGAGAATGGCGGAGGCGGGGCGAAGATGTTGTCACTCGACGGCTGAGACAAAGCGGCGGCCGGTGGAGGAAGGTGGAGGCGAGATGGAGGTTTGTTGACGGCAGTTATTGCGGTGGCCGTCGGGAATTTTTGCCGTGAGCTCAGGACGGGTTGTCGGAATCGGAGGACAATAGCGGCGCATCGGGTCTGCCGACGGAGGAGACATGACAGGCGGGCTTGCTGCGGTGGTGGTGTGCTACTGCGGCCTGACTTTGAGTTGCCGGCGGGTGGCGGAAGTTTGAGATCTGAGTGTTGTGTGTGTGTTTGTGTGATTGCGAGAGAGGGAGACATATCGGGGAGAGAGAGTGGAGAGGAGAGAGGAGAGAGGAGAGAGGGATAATAGGTGGAGAGTTTTATTCGTGGGTCCCACTATTTAATTTTGGGAGAAATTACATAAGTACCCTTCCAGTTATTTATTTGTCCAATAAGTAGTATTATATTACGATTTTGCCATTGTAGATTTGACCTTATTAATCAATTTTGACTTCGTCATGTCTATTGGTATAATTGATCCAATTGTCCATATTCATTCTTATTTCTTTCACTACCTACCATTCTCATATGATCCAGGGTTGGGTTCACATGAGAATGGTGCTTAGTGAAAGAAGTGAGAATAAATTGTGGCCATTAGATCGGATGATCTAATGGCTAAAAAAAAGTTAAAATTATATCTTCATTAAGGGTAATGTGGTAAATTTTCACACATCAACATAAATGAATGGACCCCACTAATCATTAAAAACGCTGCCAACCACCCTACCCACGTCAAACCTGCCCACCCCACCACTCTCTTACTTTCTCTCTCTTTCTCTCTCTCTCTCTCTCACACACACGCACACACACCTCACGGGACAAAAAACGGGCTCATCACTTACAGAATTCACGCCCGCCACTGGCCACCCAAAGAGCGCCGCCGCAACCCGCGTTCACGGCACAACCCGCCAGCCGCCGTCCCGTCACAGAGTCCGCCTCAGCCATTAGCAACCGCCCGTCGCCTCCAACCGGCAACTCACACCAACGAACACTCAGCGACGCCCACGACCGTCGTCCGATCTACCGCCAACAGCCGCCTTTCCGTCGAAATGGTCTCTCTACCCGCCACTGTTTGATGAGGATGATAAGCCGGCAACCGTCTCCGCCTTCCCCACAGCCACGTCCGGTAGATCCTGCACGGCCATGGCGACACCGTTTTTTCGCCGAAATTGCAGCGGGCAGAACGGCGACGAGAATGGAAGATCTGGTCGGAAAAAAATCCTGCAATTGAGATCTGAAATTGTAATGTGGGGTTGGGCATATTTATTGAGAATTAGATTAAGCTTAGGGGCTTATTTGCAATTTTGATAATTTTAATTATAACTCAATTTAACCCATGGGTCAAATATGTAATTATTGAAAGTTCATAAAAAAAAAAATATTTTTCATATATTTTTGTTATACTTATATATTAAATAATAAAAAGGTTATTAAATAAGAATAATATATTTGTATAATAAATAATAAATAAAATATATTTTATTTGTGTAGGTTAATTTGATGTACAATTATATCTATTCAAACTAATTTTCGAATACACGTAATTTATTTAGGAAGGAAAATTTTAGTGCACTGTATATAACGGAACGTTGCACTTTATAAAGCAACACATTGCACTTTATTAAAAATAATATTGAATTTTATCACCACGCTCCACAATTAATGTGGAATGTTGCACTTTATAAAGCAACACGTTGCACTTTATTAAAAAACACATTGCACTTTACCACCACACTCCACAATTAATGTCAATGAACGTTGCACTTTATAAACCAAGTCATTGTACTTTATTAAAAAATACATTGCACTTTATCAACACACTCAACAATTAATGTCAAACTACTAATGCTAAAACATTACACAATATAAATCTAAAAAACTGATCTGCATAATACTTTAACATCTATCACTATATATCAATAAAAACACAAGAATGCTAACGAAACAAATTTCAGTATTGCACTTTATATATTAGTACGTCGCATTTTATAGAGCAATACGTTGCACCTTATAACACAACATGTTGCACCTTATAAACGACACGCTACATGTGCCAATAATTAATTATTATTATTATTATTATTATTATTATTATTATTATTATTATTATTATTATTATTATTATTATTATTATTATTATTATTATTAAGTAGTACTAGTGCACAACATTGTTATACGAATTGCACATTAATGAATATTCGATTGCACATCAGTGATTATTAAATTGACTAATATTAATAATTATATTATTATTATGTAAAAAAGTATCCCTAGTTTTGGATAAAAAGCTGCCGCAAACAAAATATTTTAATTTATGATATTCCAATTGTTCGGTTTTGTAAGATGAACCTAGGAAACAACTAAACGAGGTGACAATTTGATAAATTCGTGAACTTTTAGATGTGTATATATCGGGAAATTTATAATTTCGTAAAAAAAATATTGTGTTATTTTTTATTGTACATGTTCCCAACAAAATATTGTGCATCTTATTCATCATTATTGTGCATTTATCTAACTTTCATTATATTACATATTAGCCTTAATACTACACTAGTATGTAACCCGTGCGATGCACGGGCTGTATTTATTTTTGGGAAATATTAAGTTTAAAATGTATTAATAAATAAAAGAGGATAATTCATAGGAAAATTGTCCAATAATAAAATGTTCTTCATGAAAAAAAATATATTATTAAAAACTTCATTACACAACAATATTTGTTTGATAACTAAGCAACTTGTCGTCCCCACAAATTAATATTGTCAACCATTTTCTATTATTTACATGTGAAACAAACAACATAATTGTCTGTGACTAAAATCGATTTGTTTAAGAACATGCCAACGTAAAATAAAGGTTGACCTTGACTCTTCTTTATCTATTACTTACACGCGTAACAATGACAAATAATTGGTTGTGACCAAAAATCGATTTTTGTAAGAACATGCCAATACATGACTTTTGTCTATTACGTACACGTGAAACAACAACATATAATTGGTAGTGACCAAGAACCGATTTCTTTAAGAACATGCCAACACACATAAAGAATGACACTGACTCTTAAATGGAACACTAACATTAGAAGGAATTGGTGCTGATGGAGCTTAAAAGGAATCCTTAGATGGATCTATTTATAATATAATAATTTACTTAGACATTCAGACAAATTAGCTGTTAGTTTATCATTTTAATATCATTATACTTCATTAGCTAAATAAATTAACTCATGTTTTTATACTTTTTGTAAGAAAGTGGGAAAAATATATGTTTTATATTATTCAAAAGACATATACACATATATATAGGAACATAATGAGCTTAAATCTAATCCTACAATATATATACAAAATATATTATAACCATATATACAAAATATATTCTAACACCCTCCTCAAACTCAAGGTGGTATAGTAGATATCAACTTGAGTTTGCTAAGAAGTAAACAAAAGCGACCGGGAAGGAGAGACTTCGTAAAGACATCCGCTATCTGATCCGAAGAGGAGACAAAAATAAGTCGTACAGTCCCATGGGTAACATGCTGGCGAATAAAATGACAATCAATCTCAATATGTTTGGTACGCTCATGAAACGTATCATTATGAGACATCTTGACAACGGTCTGGCTATCACAATGAAGAGCAGTAGAGGATGACTGAGGGACACCAAGATCAGCAAGTAATCGACGCAACCATAATAGCTTTGTGGTGGAATCAGCAAGAGCACGATACTCAGACTCGGCACTCGAACGGGAAACCAAGGTTTGCTTCTTACTGCGCCAAGAGACAAGTGAATCACCTAAGAAGAAGCAATACCCGGTAGTGGAGCGACGATCGGTAGGATCTCCAGCCCAATCTGCATCAGAGTAGCCGCTAAGGTACAAGGAAGAACTGGCCGAGAAATGTAAACCATGCAATAAGGTGCCCTTCACATAGCGAAGGATGTTCAACACAGCAGAATGATGCGTGGTTCTCGGAGCAGCCATAAACTGACTCACAATATGAACAACATGAGCTATATCAGGCCGAGTGACAGTCAAATATATCAAACTCCCAACGAGCTGGCGATATAACGTAGGATCCTCAAGAAGAGAACCATCCAATGGAGTAAGACGAATATCATAATCAAGAGGTGTGGAAGCTGTCTGGAAATCAGTGATACCGGCCCGAGCAAGAAGATCAGAGGCATACTTGGCTTGAGACAAATAGAAGCCATCAGAGGAATCATAAATCTCAAGACCCAGAAAATAGAGAAGACGACCCAAACTCTTCATCTCAAAATGTTGTCGAAGATAATCCTGTAAGTCGGAAATACCCGAAACATCATCCCCCGTGATGAACATATCATCAACATAGAGCAATAAAACAATGATCCCAAATGAAGAGCGCCGAAGAAATAGGGCAGAAGCGTGATCACTCGTAGTGAAACCAAACTGAAACAATGCAGAACTGAACGTGGCGTACCAGGCACGAGGCGCTTGTTTCAAGCCATACAAAGCTCGGCGCAGACGACAAACCTTCCCAGAGGACAAGAACCCAGGAGGAGGAGTCATGTAAACCTCCTCAGATAATGCACCGTGCAAGAAGGCATTCTTAACATCTAACTGTAAAAGAGACCATCGACGAACTGCAGCAACTACAAGTAAACAATGTACAGTAGTAAGACGAGTAACCGGTGCAAATGTCTCTTCATAATCTATGCCATACTCCTGTGAGTACCCCTTAGCAACAAGACGAGCTTTGTAGCGCTCAATAGACCCATCTGAATTTGTTTTGATCTTGTAAACCCATTTGCATCCGATGGGTTTCTTGCCAGCAGGTAGATCACCTAGATCCCAAGTATGAGTCTTGTCTAAGGCCTGCAATTCCTCAGCCATAGCTTGTTGCCACAATGGATCAATACTCGCCTCACGAAAAAACCTATGCTCATGATGAGATAATATGGCCGAATAACAATGATAATCAAGTAAGTGAGAAGGGGGACGACTTACACGAGTCGACCGTCGCTGATCAATAGCTGGCAAAAGTACAAAACCAGAAGAGGGCTCATTACGAACCGTCGGTTCAGGATGCACAGGTGGAGCCACTTCAGAAGACGGAGGCATGACAGGCGTGTCAATGAGCTGAGAGTCAGAACCTGTATCTGTATCTGAAAAAAGATCTGAAGTAATAGACATGAATAAAGGAGACGCCGAATCAAACGGAATGTGGAACTTAGACAAGGAAGAAAAAGTAGTATGCTCCCAAAAGGTAACATGACGCGAGATACGCAACCTATTAGAAATAGGATCCCAACACCTAAATCCTTTGTGTTCTACCCCATAACCAAAAAAACAACACAGATGAGCTCGGGGTTCTAATTTGGTCCGCTCATGGGACGGAAGGAGAACAAAGCAAGCACAACCAAAAGAACGTAACTGAGTATAATCAGGAGACTGACCGTACAACCTCTCAAAAGGACTGACATCCCTAATGACTGATGAGGGTAACCGATTGATAGCATAAACAGCAGTCAAGGCTGCCTCACCCCAAAAACGATCAGGACACTGAGCAGAAAGAAGAAGAGCACGAACAGTATCAAGAATGTGACGGTGCTTACGTTCAGCTCGTCCATTTTGTTGGGAAGTATATGGACACGAACGTTGAACTAAGGTGCTCTGATCAGAAAGAAATTTCAAAAAAGTAGAATCTTTGTACTCAAGAGCATTGTCAGTACGCAAGACCTTTATAGGACAAGAAAATTGTGTAAGAATCATTTTAGCAAATTGAACATATATGCTGGACAACTCAGAACGATTGTTGAGAAAATAGATCCAGGTAAAACGAGAAAAATCATCAACAAAAATAACAAAATACCGAAAACCACTCAGAGAAGCAACAGGAGAAGGACCCCAAATATCAAAATGTACCAAACCAAAAGGTTTATCTGCAGTTGAAAAATTATCAGAAAAAGAAAGAGCCGGTTGTTTCCCAAGTTTGCAATGAAGATAACTAAAAGACTCAAAATGACCTGAACCCAAAAAACCCTTATTATATAAAGAACGAACTTTATTCGAAGACGCATGCCCAAGACGAAGATGCCACTGGAAACTAGACTTACTATCGGTGGCAGAAGCAGAAAAAGCATAGGAACGAGGGACATGAAGTGACTCAAGCTCAAATAACCGGCCCGTCTTGCGACCTTTCCCGAGAAGCTGTCCCGTCTGTGAATCCTGAACCTGAACACCAGAAGATGAAAATATAACATTAAGACCTTGGTCAACCAGTTGACCAACAGAAATAAGATTCAAGGCCAAGTCAGGAATGCATTATGTGTCGGGATGATGCAAGGAAGGGGAAGAAATCAAACCAGTGTGAGTAACATTCATAAGAGTACCATTAGCAGTATGTATAGGAGGTAAAGAGGTTACAGAAGACGAGGAAGACAAAAGCTGCGGGCTAGAGTTCATGTGATTGCAACAGCCAGAATCAAAATACCAATGTGATTTACCTCCGGTAGCAGACATAGAAGAATTGGAAAGAAGAACCTGTTTGAGAATAGCCTCTATGTCTTGAAGAGTG
This sequence comes from Striga hermonthica, assembly GCA_902706635.1. Lineage (NCBI taxonomy): Eukaryota > Viridiplantae > Streptophyta > Magnoliopsida > Lamiales > Orobanchaceae > Striga > Striga hermonthica. The sequence goes on from CACSLK010027831.1 coordinate 9,668,021, forward strand.
TAAGACGAATGCTGATGCTCAGTAGTGACAGCCGCTGTAACAGAAGAAGTGGCGGTAGAGGAAGACCCATTATGTCGAGAGAATGAACCTCTCGAACGGTGTGATCTGGCTGGACAATATGTAGCAATATGACCCCCAACATGGCAAATGTGGCATACCACCGTAGGACAAAATGGAGCAATATGACCCTGAACATGGCAAATGTGGAAGACCACCATAGAAGAATCCATATCCAAAAAATAAAGAAGCACCAACAACCAGCAACAGTACGAAGACAAAAGGAAATCACGAACTGGATCACAAACCGGATAAAATAGCAGTAAAAGGCCGAAATTAAAAACGGCACGAAAACCAAAGCCGACCACACCAGGACGTAGCCGCCGATGAGAGGAGTCGACGGCTGAAAAATCACGGCGATCGGAGCTGGGGGTGAATCTCACGCTCCGGCTGAAGCTGCCAGCACTGTCGCACTATTCCGGCGAGTGTGGGTCCCACGCGCCTCCGAACGGGCCGAAATTTTGACCGACGGCTCGCCGAAAGATGCCGGAGAGGACGGTCTGGGAGGTGAGAATAGAAGACGGCCGGAGACAAGCGAAATATACTAACCTTATATTGGATTATAAACCTAGTCTGATACCATGTAAGAAAGTGGGAAAAATATATGTTCTATATTATTCAAAAGACATATACACATATATATATAGGAACATAATGAGCCTAAATCTAATCCTACAATATATATACAAAATATATTATAACCATATATACAAAATATATTCTAACACTTTTTTTATACAAAAAGATTGACCTTGACTGTTAAATGGAACCCTAAAAGTCAGAAGGAACTGGTGCTGTTGGAACTTAAATAGAAGTCTAAGATGGACCTATTTATAATATGATGTCTTATATGGCAGTTCGACAAATGAGTTGTTAGTTTATTATTTTATACTGATTTACTTGATTATCTAAATAATATTCACTAATATTTTTATAGTTATTTTATCTTGTTTAAAAGAACATTAAATATGTATGTTTAAAATATTAAAACACCTAAATTGTTATATAACATATGTCATATTATCTAAAATATTTTATATTATTCTTAAAAAATGTGAGCTCACCTAAATTTTTCTAAATTATTTTATATGTACAACATGTTTAAAAAAGGTTCAACACACACATATGTATACACAACATGTTTAACTTATATATACAATATGAGTGCAGAATTGAAGCTTGTAAAACAAAGTTTGATTTAATATTATATATACAAACTGAACAATATACAAAAATATTTCGAAGTTTTTACAAAAGAGATGGAAGTAAAAAAAAACATACAACGATATGAAAACTAAATGGAAAATAATTCATAGTTTGAAATTTCTTAATCTAGGTGTTATAAGAAATATTTACAATTTAGTATAAATATAAATATATATATATATATACATATATATGTAGTTATCATTTTAGTGATTAACCTATAATTATATGTGTTAATTATATTTTACAAATTAAATAAAATTATAGATTAGGAAAAAGCGGAATAATTGATTGTAAATTTTTTATAAGTTTAATTTTAAATTGTTGATTATCATGTCAATATTAATAAAAATAAAAATAAATTAGGTATAAATAAAATAATTGATTGAAAAAAAGTATGAAAATTTTAATCAATAGATTTAGATAAATTATTGATTTCACATTAACTAAAATAAAAAATTGTACGTATGTACATAAATTATTCACACTAAATATTTATTAATAATTACCAAATTATTGCTATTGATTTTTTTCGAAAATCAAAAAACCCATTTTGATTTTTATTTTTATATACCAAAAATAATTGAAAGAATCCATATAAATTGGTCGTTAATTATTATACAATTAAATGAATCTTTATATTAACCAATATTTTTATTACTGGTTATAACGAAAAGCAAACCAATATTTACATATTTATACCACAAAGAAAATAAAAAGAATCTAGTTATAGAAATCAATTGAAAGAACATTAAACTTGATTAGTTTATTATTTTAATATCGACTATAATTGATTAGCTAAATAATATTCACTAATATTTTTATAGTTTTTTATCTTTAAAAAAGAACATTAAAAATGTATGTTTAAAATATTAAAAACACATAAATTGTTATATAACATATGTAAAATTATCTGAAATGTTCTATATTATTCTTAAAAAATGTGAGGTCACCTAAATTTTTCTGAATTATTTTATATGTAAACCACGTCTAAAAAAAAGTTCAACACACAAATATATACACAACATATTTAACTTATAGATACAATATGAGTGCAAAATTGTAGCTTGTTGGACCTATTAACTGCATGGAGTGTATCAAATAACGGTGCTATTTTTTTCTATATTGCGAAGTTCTTTTTTCGTTGTTTTATGTGAATGAATTGGAGAAGTTGATAATATATGTTATCTATATATATAGGAATCAAATAATCTATATTAATTTATATTAATATGATTTTTGGGATTGTATTTTAATAAAAAAATATGGAAAGGGTAAAAATCGAATGGTATAAGATTTTTCTTGGGTGAAACGAAAAAAAGAATTAGTTGATCAATTGATTTACATGAGAATCCTACTTTAATGAATCTCCCAAATATATTATTATATTATTTAATTAGTTGATGAACTGATTTAGCTGAATCCTTTTTTTTTTTTTGGCAGACTCCTTAATTAACGCACGATATGGGGCATTGAAAAGAGGAGACTTATATGCAGTCACAAAAAGAGGAAATTTATTGGGATTTTGATTCCATATTGGATACCAATATAATAGTTTTTGATTGTATTCCTAAAAAACCAAAAAATTGGAAAAACAGATATGCTAATTATTAGCGAATTTGTTAATTGGAAAACATATATGCTAATTAATAGAAAATTTGTAAATTTACTATTTTTAGACAATAATTAATGTAATTGGCGGGAAAGAGTTTCTAAAAGTGAATTATGTTAATTCTTATTATATATTAATAGATTTAATTATCTATATATATATATATATATATATAATTGGTGAATAAACATTAAAGAAAACTTATTTAATTAGCACTTACCATATCTAAATTTAGTACACGTTTTACCACTTAATTTTAGTACGACTTTCTTTTGGTCCATCACTAAAAAATGAAAATGCCCAATCATGTTGATTTCAATTGGTTTTAAACTAGAATTTTATGCCAAACATGTTATAAAATGGATATAACATTTACATATTTTTATATAAAATAATTAGGTGCTCCATTGTGATTGGATAAAAAAAATTGAAAATTTGAATTCCAGTATAACATATATACCTCACGGCTATAATGCTATTGTAAGTATATTTTTCACATTGCATGTGTACCTTTTTGTCGAAAGTTTCTTGCAAGGGAATTGAAAGTTAAAATTTGCATATGGGTCCTTTGAACAAGTCTAATTTCCAAAGAAAGGCCCAACACAAAATCTGTGCAATCACAGATCAAAAGAAGAAAAACAAAAAAAAAAAGCAACATTGCAATCTGTCCCTGTTCATCACCGTCGAGTATCGCCGCACGCCGCCGCCTTGATGGCGGCTCCCGACTCCATCTGTCTCGTCATCGACCACTGTATATCTGCCCATCTTCAACACGTCAAACCCCCCATTCCGACACGGCGGCACCATCTCCGGCTTCGATTGTAGATCTCGTCCTCGATCAAAGACTCCTCGTCGTCACCACATCGTCATCGTTCACAGCTTCCTCGCCCCCCGTCCTGCGGCCATGGAGTTCCAAGAACACGGCGAAGAGGCCACTGCTTGACAGTGGTTTGAACAACCTGTTGTCGGAAATCAAAAATTGATCACGGCGATGTCGCGGTGTTGGAGGCAGCCAATTTCGTGACAATACCGCCGGCAAAGAAGCAGTCAAGGGCCATAGTCATGGAGATCTCGGCGTCGATCTGATGTTGTATGAACGGGATCGTCGAAGATGATGCCGGCGACGGACTGTTGCCTATGGCGTCGGCCAGTGGCGAAACCAGCCGGTCATCTCGGGGAGGGCCCAATTTGCCACTGCGCACAACCCTCACTCCGGCCATCCCGCGGCGTACCACCCTCACTCCGACATCGGAAGGGCGCTCAAAGGGCTTTTGTGGACGCTCTAAAAAATTTTCGCAGGATATAAAGGAATACTCTAGAGATTTTTCTAAAAATCAAACTAAGTTCGGAATTAAACTGGTATACTTAAACTGAATTGTTTTAACTCAAAAAATACTCGAATACATACTAATAAAAATCTCGGACTCAATTATAATAATAATCAAGAATTATACCTCCTTTCGAATAGACGAAAAGCTGAAAAATTTGAGAAAACGAAGCCTCGAACGATCGAACTCGTCCTCGACAAATTTGCTCCTTTTGATACTATTTAACGAAGAAATTCAAACTCCCATAATAAATGCTCGGAACTCCAAAAATGCAAAATTTGTCCGTATGGGATCGTGCTTGAATTGTCTACACACTCCAACTCGATTCTCGTTAAACTGAGGTCACACGCAACCTTGCGGAACCCCGCAAAACGGTTTTTTATTCTTCTATAATGCGCACTCGACTTTGAGCTTCTCAAAATAAATGCTCGAAACTTCGAAACGTGAAATAAATTTTACGAATGGCTTCTACTGCTCTCGTGCTTTCAAGAAAGCACTCCCGCTAATTTTCAACACGCCTAACGAGGGCCGACGGTTACCCGAAGTCTAGACATGAAAATGACAATAAAATCACTGTCACTGCCATTTTTCTCTCAACTTCGGGCTACTCAAAATAAATGGTCGGGACCTCAAAATCATAAATCGATGCCACCAACGCACTCTCCGCTTCCCGTACTTTCATAAAAGTATTTTTCGGTAATGATCGACTCGATTTTTGAGTTCCGTCGGTACACCGCAAGTCGGCTAATTAACCAACTCAAAATATAATAAAAATGAAAAAAATTATTAAATTCTGCTGCAGTTATAGTTCTCCGTGTCCTGAAACCAGGATCCCGTTTCGCGGAGGGCCCAATTTGCCTTTAAAAAAAATTTTCACGACAAAACCGGTGGCGCCTCTCCGGCCATGTATGTACTGCATGAAACCGGGGAGGGCCCAACATGCACGCTAAAAAAAAAATCTTTCAGTTCCAGCAAAATCCTCCACCCCTAATTTAATTTTATTTTTTTTGGAGGGGCCAAAGCCTCTCCAACTCATAACATAGTTTCGCCCCTGGCGTCGGCGGTGGTGGACTGTGGCCGTGCGGTGCCGGTGGGCTCAGTTTGTGTGTGTGTGTGATCCGATTGAGTGTGTGTGTGTGTTTCTGTAAAATTATTGTGTGAGAGAGGGAACATTGTGTAGGTGACGAGTTGGTTGTTGGGGATGGGGTGTGGGTCCCACTGGCATTATTTATTGAGACTAATTTACCCTTAATTAGTGGTCAAAATATATATTGACCATAGTATTAATACTTATTTTCTATATTGCCATTAATGATTGATTATTATTTATTAAGTTTGACTTGATCATGATTATTGGTGAAAATGATC
>CACSLK010027831.1:9700223-9713853 GCA_902706635.1 Striga hermonthica
GAACATCCCTCTCTGGGATCCTGTTCAATACATAAATGTACTAGTGCAACTAATCGGTCAAGACAAACCGTACGGTTGACACTACAACCATTCCGATGGGTTGTTCAATTTTATCTAGGTTGTGAACCAATGATTCTTGTTTCGCAAGTAACTGATATAGTGATCTTCGGTACGCCCGATGACGACCCACTTATCTACATGCAAAACAACAGAACGTGGAACTTATTTAACCAAACATAATTCTCATTCATCAAGAAATAACAAGTGTAATATCCACTAAAGCAAAGCTTAAGTATATAACACCAACAAGTTTCACGACTGCCCGGTCGATTGTCCCCGAAAAGTCGGGACTGGCCACAGCTTGCTCCCACTTATCGCAAGCGAAGTCAAAGTACTGGATCGCCGTGGGAACCAGCTCGTTGAGGAAGTCGGGAGAATGAAAGAAAGCCTCAACAACAGCCTTGCGATAGTGTTCAAGGAAAACTGCCCCGGGTGGGGACTTCAAGAAGGTTCTACGGCCTTCTTGAAGCCCATTCTCTTTCTCGACCACGGCCTCATCGGTGGCCTTGAGCAAGTCAACCCTCAGCTTCTCGGCCTTTCGGACAGCCGCATCCTTATCAGAGCAGAGCTTGGCGATGACGGCGTTAGCAGCCTCAAGCTCATCTTCCTTGGCCGCGAGCTCATCACACTTGGCCACGTACTTCTCCCCCAAGACCTTGACATTGGTTTCGGGAGAGGTCGCCTCCTTGATCATAGTCGGGAGAATACAAGCGAGAAGCTGAAAATAGAACGAACAGATGAAGTGATAAGTCGACAAGTAATAAGAAAAGAAGGGGAAGAAGAGAACACAAAAATTAAACTTACCCGAGGGATGAGCTGAGCCGCGTAACAGGCCCGATGGTAGGGGTTGCCGTCGGTCTAGACTTGGTCGTCCTCGGGGAGAATCGATTGAAGGTAGTTGAGAACTTGAAGGGGATCGGGGTTATCGTAAAGCCGAGAAGGCTGTTGCAGGGTCACGGGATGCACTTCCACGGGGGACGACTGCCCCGCATCCTTCTCGGTTACCGGTTCTTTTCCCTTTTGACACTTCTGGGAGTCGGGCACCAAAGTAGCATCCCTCTCATCATGGGACCTCTTGCCAGAATTGGAACCCGACGGTTGGAGCGGCTTAGAAGCCGAAGGGAGCACCACTTTAGACCTCTTAGCGGCAGTCATCTCGACTGCCGCAGTTTGAGTAGCAGAACCTGAACCTCCCTCAGACCCCTGAGGAGAGATAGGGTGAGTGGCTGGTTTGTTGGCCGCCTCAGCCTTCTTCTTCTCAAAGCGAGCCAAAGCTTTCACTATCGACATAGATAGAGAATCAGTACGAAGAAAACAAGCATACGAACCACACATACTTGTCAAAACAAACAAACACAAAGGCATACGTGGCCGAACGATTGATAGTAAGTCCAAACAAAAACCGATACAAACGGAGGAGCTTACAAGGGTCATTGAGTCGAGGAATACTCTTGTCGATACAAATACCAACATGATTGAGAAGGGAGATATCCTTGGTCAATCGACGGGCACTCCATGTGTGCTTATTCAGTTCCTCTAGCATGCTCGTGAATTGTGAAGAGCGAGGACGCTTACGTTGCCTTGGCTTATTGGTAATCCACTCATTCGAAAAGGGATATTGGCCGGGAGCGGGACGAATGAAGAAATATTTTTACTTCCATTCAGTGATATTAGAAGATAAGTCGTCGAGAAAGGTAACGCCCACACGACGGCCCAAACAATGGGCATCCTTGCTAAACCTATATCCGTAACAGTAAAGGAAAAAATCGGGTACAAAACTACCTAGCACTATACTGGTGACGACTATAAAGGCCACCATTATTCGTATGGAGTTGGGGGTAAATTGGTTTATTGGTATATCGTAAAGATTACTCAGCGACATCAGCTCAGGTTGGATCGGGAAGCGCAGTCCCGACATTATCTGATCTACGAAAAAGGTAAAGCAACCGCGGGGAGGATGACGGAAGTCGTTATCCATTGTAGGAGTGACCAATCCCCAATCAGAGGGAAGCCCACTGTACTCTTCGAAGCCATCGATTTCGGCTGCAGGAGCATAAGAAAATAGGGTTAGGAACAGCTAACTTCGCTATGGAACATGCTGCAATCACAGGCTTAACTGAAGGAACACTTATTGATGAATGCGTAGGGATTGTTCTATGCAAGGGTATCTAAAGGCCTTAGGGAAATACCTCGAGGGATTAAACTAAGTCGAGGAGACTCGGGAGCACGAGGGGCTTCAGGGTCCTCAAAGAGAGTGCCCGATAGTAGCGCCTGATTGTACACGTCCCGGTCGATGCCGAAGGGCGAGGCACTAGAGTTAATAGACCCCTCTGGCTCGACATTTTGATAAGCGCTCGTTCTAGTATGAGCCATTTGAACGGAGTTAGACTCCGGATAATTGTCGATTTCATGAGCAAGGGAACCAGACACGGGGTCGGAAGTAGAAGCGGAGTTGGAATCTAGAAAAGAGAAGACGACGATCAATAGAAAAATGTAATGGCAGCCGCAATTCGACTCCAAGGGAAATAAAACCATGAAAGAAGCGAGCAAATTGACCCGACAAAGGTACAACGGAATAGAAAACCCTTGGGAATGCGTGAACCATCCTTAATTTATTCAACTCGAGGAGGGAATATCAAATCAGTAACAATCGAAGAGAAGCAGAAAAATCGATCTCGAATCGATTGCTGAGCGGAAACACTCGAAGAAATAGAAAATCTGCAACTAAAGATCTAAAAATAAATCGCTAGAAATTTACCCAGAGAATCCCAGAATCTGGTAAGTATGTAGAATCTGAACATGTCGCCCAGAAAAACAAGAAAAAGGGGAGGAAGAAGAAAGGGAGAAAAGATAATCATACATAGCAAGAAATCAAAAGGCAAAAGGAAACTTACACATGGTGATTGTCGGAGAGGTCCTGGAGAAGCTTGAGAAGAACGCCGGAGAACGAGGCGGGCGCCGGAAAACTTGTAAAGTTTTATTTGCCGAAAAAGCAGAAAGTTCGGGAGCTCTGAGTGGGAAAAGTGCAGACGATGAAAGGAGAAGGATATTTATAGAGGGATAGAGAAACCCTAGCCTTTAGATTAAAGACAGAACCAATGGCCCAGATGGCGCACGGAATACGAAGCGGTGGAGAGAGAAAACGTCTTATCAGCTTTCAAAATCCCTTTTTCAAATTTTGAAATTTGAAAAAGATTCGGACTTATCCCAGCAATTCGGAATTTGTCGGGTAGACAAGTCACTTGCGAGTCGAGACAACAAGCGGGCACTATTTAGGGTAATGACAAGCAAACAGGACATATGAAAAGATCCAAGTGAGACATTCAGTCGACAAAATCTACTCGTAAGCTCAGAGTCGCTTCGAGTAATTTTCGGGGGGACTAGATGATATAGCCATACTATCGTATAACGGTTTATGCTATCCCGATTCAGACATTGCCGAGTCGACTTACCCGAAGTCGACTCCACCCATAGATTTCCTCGTAATAACATATTCGGTCAAGGGCCCGGATGCTTTTCTTAGTCGACTTCTACCATGTCGACTAGCCTAAGTCGATTCCGTCCGGAAGGATGAATAAGCGTATTAGGGTCTACCAGTGATTAGGGATGACCTAGTCGACTCGAGTGGATATCTAGAGTCGACTGGGGCAGTCTCGGGGCTCATGGATCCCCGACGACTCTGGTATACTTCAACATATCAGAGGGAAGCTATTAAGGATAAGAAGGAATCTAAATGCTGACTAGGAGATGGGCGGAATGCGAACCGACCAGGGTATTCTGGACATTTCCAGTAAGTCGGCCAGGGTATTTTGGGGACTCCAGGTAAATGTTCTACTTCTATATAAAGGAGCTGAGGTATCTCCAAAAACCCGAACTCCCATTCATTCTATACTTTTCTCCATTACTGCTGCTGCTCTCAGAGCAGCTTCCTTCATCTCATCTCTTTCACATACTGACTTGAGCGTCAGAGTCTCTACGCCGGAAATCCCTCCGGCGTTGAGTTCTTGCAGGTTTTCTCGTGGTTCAACAATGGTTTTGAGGCTATCGAGTCAGATCTGAGCTCATTCCCATTGGTTCATTCCAGATCTGGGCGGTTTTCCATCGGTTCACTCCAGATCTGAGAGGAGACCCATCAATACCAATATTTTGATATTTCTAACAAACTAATATACTCTTACAATTAACGCAACACAAAAAATTATTTACGCTACATAGTATAAGAACCAAAACACGACGAATTACATTATAAATGTTTTAAAACGTTATAAGATATCCAAATTCAATTTGAATGGCTGTTAAGGAGATATTACAATAAGCGGAAACCCGTGCGCTAGGTACGGCTAAAAATTTCAAATACTGATTTGTTAAAAATTAATCAAATTATTCATTTTTTTAGAAGGAAAGAAATAGATATTGTGATAAGATATCAACCAATTTATTGCATGATATATCATGTTTATCTATATAAGTTTCGTATTATCAAAATTCATAATTTAATAATTTTTTGTTAAATTTGAATATATTTATATTTTATTTTATTTTTTTTAAAAAATTAATAGTAATCCTAGATTGTTACCTTTTTTTATTAACGTGTTTAAAATAATGAGTTAAAATCAATTAACATGAATAATTTTGTTTATTCTCAACTTATTGTACAAATATTTATTTAAATTATATCTATGAATTATATAATAAAACAAATATAATATTCTAATTAATAATTAACGTTAGATGGATCATATAACATGTAAATACATATGTGCAATAAAAAAGTAGTTGGTGTTTTTATCATATAACATATATATATATAATGATTTCATATGACTTGTTCAAGGCTATATAATATCAATATATGTTATGATTTAGGATATGTATGACTTAAATAAATTGATTGCATACTATAGAATGTAGAGAGACTTGTCAAATTTCTAGAAACACTTTTTTTTCTTTTAATTTTTTAATATTTTTATTAATATATTTTATTAATACACAATATATGCACAATATACTTTTTATTTTTATTATAGGTAATATTTTTTATTAAAAGTATATAATAATAACAATTATATAATTTATATTTTTCAATTTTATTAGTGACATTTCTAATGATACTTGTCCCTATCTATTCGTTATTTACTGTAAGTTACACTCACGATTTTTATCGAAGCCTGTACCGAATTTCCACAATCTTATAGGAATGCTGCACTTTTGTTAAATTACCATAGTTTTATGTTAATCCGTATTGTTTAAAATTGAAAGAGTACTTAGATTCAGGATATTGGTTTTGATCATACAAAGTTATGTCAGTTTAATTGTTTCCATAAAATTAGATACTCAACTAATAAAGGTAAATACCTGCAATATTTGACCAAAATGATTTTGTATATTCCTTACATTGATTTTTTAATTTTAATTTCAAATGATTTGCCGCCATTTTCCAAAAATATTTAAAAAGTTACTTAAAGGTAAGTTTGAATTTTTTGCGGGATTTTAATTAATATTTCAGGTAAATACCAAACTTTACATAGATATAGATTACTCATTAAATAATATTTATAAATTAAAAATATGTAATCAATATGTAGTACATTTTACCTATATTAATTTAATGAAAATGTTATATAAAAATTTAAAATTTTATAAAACATGTCTTTAGATGGAAACTTACAACATATTCTATTATGTAAAAAAATCATGTAAATTAAGAAACGAAAAGACACTAAATCTTTATAAACGGAAAAAAACTAAGCTTACGTATTTTAAAAAAATAAAATATAAAATTAATTTTTGTTTATATTCTATTATATTAAGTGCACCTTACATAAAATTAAGAAACGGAAAGACAATCTTTGTTAATATTCTAATATATGCAAATTATGTTTTTAGATGGAAAAAAAATTATGTAAATGAAGCATTCCAAAAACTTCTACATTTACATCAAAAAAAAAATTATAATTCGAATTTGATGATGTAAAGGCGGGATTTTTCAAAAAATGTGAAAAAAATTACCAAGATTAGTAAATTTGAATTGTTTAGGCGAGAAAATAGTTACTTTATTAGGTAAATCCAAAACCATTTTATATTTATATAGATATAGATTCAATTAAATGGGGCCCACATAATTTATTCCTTTTCTCTCTCTCACGACCTGACCAAAAAACACACACATTTACACACACACAAAATGCGCACACATATTCACACAGAAAACTCACACAAAATCGGCACCACCACTGCAGTCGCCGTCTTCCGCTCGCCGCCAGCAACCGATCGTCAGAAATTGTCGCCATTGTCCCCAACCACCGTCACCAACCGGCAGACCAACCCCGTCCGACGGCCGTCCAACCTGCAAAGTCCGACCACCGCGCATCACCAACCTGGCCGCGCGACTCCGCCCTCTGCTGCCGTGTACCTCAGCTTGGCCGCGGCGACTCCGTAACCAACCGTCGCGCATATCCATATCGGCCGCCGCAGCTCCCCAGCCGACCGCTGCGCCTCCCAGACCAATCTCTGCGACAGCCCCGCCGCCGTCGCCACCATCTCTGCCCGCCACATTCCGTCGTCGTTCTCCACCATAGCCACACAGCAGCCGAACATCGGCCTAGCTGCTCGAGGATGACGACGGGATACCATACGTCTTCAGGCAGGCGGCTGCCGGAAAAGCCGACGGGCCGGCGCCGATGACCACCAGTTGGAGCACCAAGAGAGGTTGTGGCAGCCGAGAACTCCGAAGATTTAGACGCCGTGAGTATGGTCGGAGAAGATGAACAGTTTGGTGTGGTGTGTGTGCTTTTCTAATGGCAATTAGATGAGATGAACAATTTGATTTGGTTGGAGAAGATGAATAGTTTGATTTGGGGCTTTTCTAATGACAACTAGTATTTGATCTTGTGCATTTGCACAGATATAAAACACGTTTTTGTTTGTATTTATTAATTAGACATGTACTTCTATCATATAAAAATTACTATTTTTTCTTAAGTTATTTTTTATCATTCAAAATTAATTGAGATTTAAATTTTATTTTAACCATGCAACGTTTACATTAATAACATGAATAAAATAATTTATATATTTGTGGTATATATTAAGAAAATTAACATAAATAAAAAAATTATTGGTGTTTCTGATTTTTAGAAAAAAAAAATATGTGTCAATCATATTTTTATTCCAACAATGCAACCAAATATAGCAGTTACAGTTCCGAATGTGCCAATCAACTTTAAGTTCCAACATTAGCCGTTACACATTTGAACATTTTGCCACCAAATTTAGAATTAATTTAGTAACTGATCCAAAAAATAAATAATAAAAATATATATTAAGGTGTAATTAGTGAGTAATTAATTAAAAAAATGTAATTCTTTTTGGAGGGAAATGAAAATAGGTTTTATTAAATGTTTTATTAAATGTATTAGCTAGTAATTATATATATATATATATAGATTAGAAAATCCTTAGGGTTTATTTTGCAATTTCTGAAATTTTAATATATGTATATTTTATTACTTGAAGGATAATTTATAATTTAATGAAAATTAATTTATACACAATAATGACACCTTAGATGTACAATATTGTGTATAGGTGTGCAATTTAAAAAATAATGTCACATGTATCAAAAATTATAAAAAAGTATAATTTTTTTCGATAAGAGAGTTGCACCAATATTTTGTATAAAATGCTTTAAGGTAAAAACAATTAATTAAAATGAAATTTAAAATTTCAAATTGAAAATTTTGATTAATTAGTTTAATTTGTCGGTTAACACAAATAACCAAAATAACTGACATAAATTATAATATTTCTCATTAAAAAAAGACTAGTATTTAATATTTTTCATTTATTAGTTTATATTATTTTTTAAAATATTAGTATATATGTAAACAAAATATACAGTGCAATATATATGCTATTAAAGTGCAATTCATCAAACAATTTGGTGCACGGTGTCAGTATGTATTGTGCAAATTGAACCAACCAAACTTTTATCTCAATCAAATTGACAATGAACATAATTAACTGATTTATTCGGTTTGGTTAATCGAAGTATTCTAAGCTATCTAAATAATTTTTTAATTATATTAAAAATATTTTTAATATGTTAATGATTTTATTTATTATTTTTATATTATTTTTGGTTAAAAGAAAAAATGGGTTCAATTGGTTTCATTCTATATTCATGTGTTCTTATAGTCGTGATAAAGTGCAATGTTTTGTTTTATAAAGTGCAATGTATTATTTTATAAAATGCAGCGTGTTGATGTATAAATTGCATTTTATGTTGTGCGGAGTTTTGACCGGAGTTATCGACGTTAATGGTGGAGTGATGTGATAAAGTGTAACTTGTTGTTTTATAAAGTACAAAATATTGTCTTATAAAGTGCAACGTATTGATATATAAAATGCACTACCTATAATTGTATTGAATTAATCGATTTAACCATTCAGTTATCCGATTTACCCTAAATCCCTAAAATGGTTTGTGATTTATTATAAAAATATATTTCGTATGTTAATAATTTTTTTTATCGTTGTTTTCGACTGAATATGACAATATATTTAAATAAAATATATATATATATATATATATATATATATATTATATAGTTCTGTTGTTGTGTTATTTCCTTTTTTTTTTAATTTGTAAAGTCGAGACAAAAATAACCAAAATTTTAAAATTAAACATATACTTGAACTTTATTAACAAATCTCAACGAAATAAGTTAGTTAATTATGTTTCGATTGCTATATGGTGCAATCCGATAGCCATTGATGTGCAATGTGATAGTCATTAATGTGCATGTCGTAGTACACTCGCGTCGCATATATATTTATTGTGAATATACACCTTACATTGCACATTTATTTATCATTAATATATATTTATTAAAAAGTTCTATAAATTACACATGTGGCACATGTACCAAAATGTAAATATAATCAAAATTTGTTAAATTGCAAGCAAAACCCTTTGAATGGTTTAGGGGGTGATTGTTTATCATTTCTACAGTAATTTTTTTTACTCAAATTCAAATTTAACTCAACTTTAACTCAACCACACTATCTCCAATATTATTATATAATTAAATAACATCAACAAATCATTATTACATATCACATCAACTTTAATTCACTATTCATCTAATCACATAATTTTAACTAATTTTAACTAACTATCACTTCCAATCATTTTCTCTTACTTTTACATCAAATCAACTTTAACTATTTTATTTTAAATACTATTTTAATATATCCACTAACAACTAACCATATCACTTTTTCTTAAACTTAACCATAATTAAAAAATTCTAGATTTTTTACTATTCAAAACATAAACAATCACCCCCTTAATTTCCCCACTCAAGCCCTAATCCCCAAATCTGTCTCCTTCTTCCCCACCGCCTCACCACTGTCGCTCAGCCATCTCCGGCGATAACATCCGACATCGACGTTCTCATCGGCCTCAGTCTTTCCTCCCGAGATTCTCCCGTCGCGGCCGAGCTCTGGCGCCAACTTCCAGAGGGGGTGGGTGAAATCGGCCGCCGTCTGAAATGGATGGAGAACGACGGCGGTGGAGCTCCGTACGATGGACCAACGTCGGTGAAGTGTGCGCGTGGTTGCAAGCTCCACGACGGCCGATGCAGAGATTCTGACGAGGTGCGGCGACCGGTAGTCGGAAGTCCTAAATCCGGGATTGAAGTTGATGCCGGCAGTGGTCGGACCGCCATCGCGTACGGCGACGCAGCGGTTGGGAGGAGGTGTTTGCGCCGTCGTCAGACATGGCGTCGCCGGAAAATCGAGTAGTGGTGGTCTCCACTGTATGTGTATGTATGTATTTGTATGTATTGTGTGTAATGTGTGTATGTTGACCGATTTGTGTGTGTGACAGTGTGTGTGTGAGAGAGAGAGGGGGTAGGATGATAGGGATAAGTGAGGTGTGTTTGCCACATGTCACACAATAATTGGGTTGATGTGATTTGTTAGTTGGCTTAAATTGATTGTTAAATGCTAAAATGTGCAAAATACCCTTATGAATAAATAAATATTGATTTTTCTAACCATTAGATCATTCAATCTAATGATTACGATTTATTCTTATTTCTTTTATTGAACATTATTCTCACTTGAACCCAACCATATATATATATATATATATATATATATATATATATATATATTATTTACAACTTGGTAATTTGATTTTCAATTAATTTATTTTTTTAAATTTTGATTATATTATATTAGATTTTATATTTTATACAGTTTTGTTCCTCAATCTAATAGTTTTTAAAATAACTTCAACTTTATAGTAATCAATATTATTAAATATAATGTGTATGAGATTAAAATTTATGAAATGTAAAATTATTATCATTATTCTAATTATATTAATGTACATTCTCTATGTATTCTTTTATTAAGTTGAGACATAAATTTTTAGTATATTTTTTTACATCAATTTCATTTTCTTACTTACTTTACATATTTTCCAAGTAAAATAGAAATTTTGGTATGTTAATAAACGTAAATTTCTATTACTCTGTAAGATAATTTATACTTTTATTCGATAGTTTAGAATTCAGTTTGATAAATAAATTTAAATTTTATTTTTACAGATATATATCATTTTTTTGTATTATATATATATATATATATATATATATATATAATATGGATGTCAAAACGAAGATCGTTAAAAGATAAATAACTTGATATATCATATATGAAAAATAAATACAAACAAAAAAAAGTTATATAATTTTAAAATAAGAAGAAGAAACATTTTATAATTTAATTGATGTATGAATTAAATAAGAAAAAGAAATGTAATATATGGTAATGTAAGAAAAGGAAACATAAAATATTTATGGTAATTTGTAGAAGAAAATAAGAAAGGTATCAATATGGATTTAATATGAAAAATATAAACATTAAATGGAATTCAAGCCTAATTATTTTTCTACAAAAATTATTAAATTATGTCCAAGCCTGACTCCAAAGCACAAATTTTTGCTACATAGGATTACGAAGCGTGAGAATGTGCCATTTAGATTCAACGCATTCTGCAATATAGGGAGGTTATATTAATAAAATTAAATTAATTTAATAATGTATATTAGTATAAAAAAACATTTATGATAATTACCATTTGGTTAAACAATGTAATTAAATAATATTTATTCATTAATGATAATAAACATTTGATTAAACAATGTAATTAAATAACATTTGAATAATCTATACTTATATAAAAAGACATTCTAATTATTAGAATTAGTAGTAAGAAAAGTCAAAGGTAATTAATGCATTCTATTTCTATCAAGTATTTTATTTAATTATTTTAGTTAATTGTTTTATCTCATAACACATTTTCAATACAACTTACCATGATTTTTCTATTGTGACTAAAAACCAAATTTCACGTTTAAAATATTGTGAAATTATTATTATTTTTTTTTATAAAGCACATATTACTTGTTAAAAAATTGTATATATATATAATACACATCACAGTACCATGGTAGATGATTTAATTTTCAACCGACCAAAATGCCAATGATTTAAATTTGAACACACCTATGCTATTGATCAAATGTCTGGATGATTTAAAATTGAGCCCATAAAAAATTATTTAAATTTGAACACACCAGAAATTTTATGTACTTTTTATTTATAAATATATTGAAAGTGGTATTTAATGGCTGTTATATAAACTATTTAATATATTTGCAATGAATAAAGTTTGAATGAATAATTTGTAATGTTATTCATAATGTTTGCGACTTATGAGACACGAACACATAACTCCATACATATTTGCCAGATGGCGGCTTAATAATTTTTTAGACTTAACGTTGATTAAAAGAGGCAGAAAATATATAATAACATTATTACTTTTTAGACTTAAACGGACAAGGCTGTGAAAATAACTCATTTAATATCTTTGTCTCGTGCATCGCATGGAGTACGTACTAGTGTATATATATATATATATATTAGATAAAAAGATGTTGGTAGATATATAATTGAAGTTAAATAATTAACACAATGGGTGTTATCTTAAGTGGTTCATGTGCCCTTTTAGTCCACCATAGGTCCCAGGTTCGATCCCTCTCCTTGTATTGTTTTGCAATTATGCCACATAATCGCCACCTAAGCATACAACTCAGCAAATAAAAAAAATTGGGCGAATTTCTACGTATCCTAGCCGGTCACGTTGATCAGATATAGCCGATCAGAGCACAAAAAAATGATTTTTTTTTCACTTACATGACTTTTCAAAAATGGTCTATTTACGGGACCAAACTGAAAACTAGTTTCAGTTAAAGGGCGAAAAAACTTTTTTTGCCCACAAAAAATGTAACAAAAATAGGACAAACATAGTACTCTTGTTGTAATAATCAAATTTTGACAATAATTTTTGTCAAACTATAAAACTATCTTTGGAATAAAAACCTTATAATTGTCACATATTTATTACCAAAAGTATGTTTGTACTTCGACTATGTGTTACTTTACCTTTGGACTTATCAACACACATGAATTACAAAAATACAACAATCGTAAATATTTAAATAAATAAATTTACACAAAAGAGGTCACTTTGAAAACATTTTATTTCGATCAATCCATTTATTTAATAAATCATGAAGTGTCGAATATTTAACTCAAAACCGACGTTGGAACTTAAATGGGTCATAAATCAATTGTTTTGTAATAAACAAAGTGTACCCAATATGTTCATGAATTTAAACCATGTGACGCGGCTTTTTTTATTTTTTTATTTTTTGAAGAAATAATTTCAGTGCACCAAGAGAAACGGGGAAAAATTCAAAACAATGCCCACATGTATAGGGAGTTACATTTTTTGTACCACGGAATTCAAAAAATATTAATAATCCCGCAGCTTTTAAAAAAATGATCAAAAGTAGGTCTTTTTTCAATTTTCCGGCCCGAAAAGCCACGTCGCACACACGTGGCCACATTCATCTGACGTGGCTGAGTATAATGCCAAGGGAAAAAATCAAATCTAGTCCCACAGGTTTTGAGAGGTGACATTTTTGGTCCCAACAAAATCCAGAAAATATTAAATAGTCCCGTCACGTGTGTGCGACGTGGCTTTCCAAACAGAAAAATTGAAAAAAGTCCTACTTTTGATCATTTTTTAAAAGTTGCGGAACTATTAATATTTTCTGGATTCCGTTGGGATCAAAAATGTCATCCCCTATACTTGTGGGACTAGTTTGGAAATTTTCCGAGAGAAACCGCAATCAAGTCACGGTACCAAAAGAAGTCAAGGTCGAACAACATCAACAGGCTAATGGACCATTACACATAGCTACCATTACACATAGCTAATAAGCCTCACATAACCCAAGAGCGCTTGGATGAGATGGTTTGAGTCTCTTCCAGCTTAACCAGTGGTCTCGTGTTCGAGCCCTGGGAATGCAACAGTGTTAAAACTCTTGAGAGAGAGCTTTGGCGCCCTTGTGGTCCTACCCGGCTCGATTCTGGATTAGTCTGTTCCCCTGTGAATCCGGAAACCGGAAGGTCCCTGTACCAAAAA
>CACSLK010027831.1:9713874-9725590 GCA_902706635.1 Striga hermonthica
AAAAAAAAGCCTCACATAAAATGACAGGCCTATGACACTCGAACAAAGAAAGATGCCACCAAAACCATAGGGTCAACGACCTCAGGTTTAATTTTTTCAGGGAAGGGGGGCTGTTACCAAAGGGGAAAACCTGCATATTCCACGCTTGATCACGGATGCCGAGATTCTCCAACTCGCCGTTCTCACAATTGTAAGCAGCAAGTCACCCTTGAAGTCCTGAATGAGTGCTTTATCATTCTTGTATAGTCCCAAGAACCTAACAAGGGCACCCGCATCAGTAGGAACGTAGAACTTGTCTACGCGGGACCACCCGTCATCATTCCCCCACACCCAAATCTCGAAACAAGGCTTCTTCTTATTCACAGGAACATCATCACTTTTCGTCTTCTCCAGCTCAAAATCGAAAACAACAGCGGCGAGAGAGCCGTGAAACTCAGCAGGAACAACATTGTTGATGTTCGCTAGCTTTTTGCTTCGGGGCATAGGGATAAGAAGAGGCAGAAACTTCTCATTAGCAAATTCGAACTGAACAATAGCACAAGTTCGTGAGGTAGCATTATAAGCTAGCCAGTAATAAAATCCCTGGATGTGAAGAGAAAGGCTCTCAAAGGTATTGAACCGAGGATCATGCGGATATGTAATCTCCTTCCATGAATTGGTTCGGAGGGAAAATATCTCGGACTGGACTCGATGAAAGCCTTCATACTCGAACGTGACATCTGACCACCTTATAGTCCTCGGATGTACGAGGATCAAACCCCACGCCGAAACCAAAAGTGAAAATCAACCTTGGGAAAGGCAGGGGAGGCCCAAGTGGAGAACGAGGGAGCGGTTTCATCTCGTTGGTCTTCGGATCCCACAAAAGCTCATAAGAAGGTCCAGACAATTTTTAACATGTCAAAAGCATCCATTTGTAGTTGAAACACGCTCGAATGATGTAATCGGCATTCCTAAACTTTGGATAGTAATTTTCAGCCCTGGGCCCCTGAGTATAGATGAGTTGGGAAGATTGTATTCGACCACTGGGAACGAGTTATTTTCCGTTGAGATTATGCAGTAGTCACAGGTTCTTTCGTTGATTATATATCGCACCATAAGCATGAGATTGTTGTTGTTGGCGTCGTCATGCTGCTTTGAATTGGGGGAAAGCGCCGGCGAGTCGGAAAAATGACGTCGGAAACTAGTAGACTTGAAACTTGCTGGGAGAAATTTCAATTTGGACTTGGCGTTAGCGAGTAGATTGAAGGTGGTTGAGAGGATTCTCATGGAACGACTAGCCGCATAGTAACTTTCTGAAAACCCTAACCACAATCCACAAACCAATCATGACATGCAATGTCATATGAATTTGGCAGGGTGTACTAAATTTAATAATGATGGCCTTCTGAATAATTAATGTCGCTTGATTAAAAACTCTTGAGGGAGAGCTTTGCCGTCTTTGTGGTCCTACTCGGCTCGATTCCGAATTAGTCGGTTCCCCTGTGGATCCGGAAACCGGAAGGTCCCTGTACCAAAAAAAAAAAATGTCACATGATTAAACCGAATATGTGGCAGGATATTCACAACATAGTGAATTAATTCGCACAAAAATTTAGCCACATGAATCCAAACCAAATAAAAATTGACTCCCGAAAATCTAATATAAAAAAGCTTTGATAACAATTGATGGGATTAACCTTATGCGAAAACTGCTTTATCCCATGAGCATTCATATTGAATAATCGAGAATCAGAACTAAATAGCAAAACCGTACTTGATGGATTCATTTCCATTGATTGGATTCGAACTCAAATTTGAAATTTGGAAAGATTCTATAAGGCCGTGAACCATTCTTCTTCTCTTTTAACATAGCGAAGAAAACTGAAGAGATTAGGGGGTGACGATTCACTCTTACTTAGGACAAATAGGTCTCGAGTTCGAGTCATCCAAGAAGTAAGTGGAGAAAACTATTGATCACTAAAAAAAAAAAAGGATTTGGGGTTATAGTTTTCTTATTATTTCTTAATGAAGAATACCAAGACCTTTACTCATTAATAATTTTGACCAAAATTATTTGCTCGTTAGGTCACTTAACTTTTAGTATTATTATTTGTTATGCTATCAAATACCGGGTGTCACATTTGATCATTCCCCTATTTAAATTAAGTTCCTTAGATAATATTTCTATGATAATTTAATCACTTAATTTGACTAATTCTACTTCTTAAATTAAGTTCCTCACCGATGATTAATTTTGTTAAACAATATAGTGACTCAATGTATCAATTATATACATAGTTAATCTCAAAACTATTATCTACTACTGAAATTCTATTTTCGATTATTATTATTATTTTTTTTTTTTTTTTATGTAGCAGATGTAGGAGAAGTTTACTTTATTATATTATTATCAATTAATTAATTATTTACGACTTAAAATTATAAAATTACTTGACAAGTCAAAAATATTATCTACTAGTGTAATCCTATTTTTTATTATTACTATTATTTATTTATTTTTTTTGTAGCAATTTCACGAGAAGTTTACTTAATTAATTAATTAATTAATTAGGTGTTAAAATTATGAAAATATTTAATAAGTTGTTCAATCCTAGTCCGATCAGGAAACAGAACAATAATATTTCCTTGTTCATCAAGTACATATTTCTTCATATATATACAACAAATACGAAGCCTATCCCATCAAAAAAATACTCTTTGAATTCAATCCCCGAAACCAAAGATGGATCATTGCCTTGCTCTGAGGCAACAGCTGAAAGAGGTGCACAGGGCCCGACTCCGGAAAGAAAATCACCACGCCGCCGTCGCTGGTGTCACGTCTCAGGCCATAGCTCCAGCTTCGGCCAACTACGGACGCCTTTTCGGGCCTTCAGAGCCCGTGATTGCCGCCAGGGTAGTCGAAGAAGCCAAACACTGGTTACTAACCCCCAAACGTTTGAACAAATTCTTCGGAGACGAGAAGCTGTTTGCTGCTGATACGCCCAAAGAGGTGCCAAAGATTTTGGACAAAATGGAAAGGACGAAGAAGTCGAGTTGGCTGAGAGAAAGTCGGGACTACTCGTTTTTATCGGCCGATGAAAATTCCAGGCCCATTCCTTTGGAGATCCAGAGAGAGACGAAAAATTCCCGGCCCGACAAAGAGCGAATAATTTCACCAAAAAGGCCCCACGCAGAAATTTTGAGGAAAGGTTGTGAAGTAGTTCTTCCCGAGCCTAAGATGAAGAAGGAAGTAATCCGGCGCCCGAGGATTCATGTGAGAAACTGTTCCAAGAAAGAAGAAAGTTGTGAAGAAGCGATCGGTATTATACGGAGGATGTTTGGGTATGATCCGGCCAAGTACAAGAATGTCGACGCAGGCACTGACGTCAACATGGAGGCTAATTTTCGTGATATCCAGAAGGAAGAGAGGAGGAGTGCCAAAATTGCGAACAAGGAGGACGCAGAGGAGTTCAGGAAAATAATGGGAAATTCCAAGAAGATCAAGCGTAGACGAGATTGAAAAAATTCGGAGTTACGATTTTGTATATCTGAGGATGAAAAGTTCATACTCTACATTGTAAAAATATGCTCAGTTTTGATTGAGAGAACTTACTTATATTCGTTTTAGTGGTAAATACTGAAAACGAAATGCATAGATAATAGTTACTACTTCTCCATTGTCATGCAAGCAATATACTATAGATAGAAAGAAGACAATACACAAGCTAATAAGACATTGATCATCTTTCAAGGGCTATTAATTAACTAAACCAAATAAATAATTATTAGCTAATTATAACTTGAAGCAAGTTCATAAGCCTGCAGCTTGCTGCATGGACCTTCTCCTTTTGTAGTTGGCCTTGAAACAAGCTTGCCTCAATCTCTTAGTTCTCTCGGTCAACTCCATTTCCGGTATCTTTTCCACCATTCTTTTGTGTTCCTCCAACATCTCAATCTCGTTCGTCATCCCCAACTCCTATAACACAAAGAAAGCGCGAATTTAAGTCATTTTATGACCAATTTATACATACATAAATATTAAGATCTTATTCATCATCATATTAATCATGAAATGAATTACCTTAACATTATGGATAAGTGACTTGAGGCTCTTGATCTTTCTATGGGGCCACCTCATGATATTCAGTTCTCGGCACCGTTTCTTCAAAACGGTCAGCCCAACGTTCAGCTCTTTTGCAGCCCTAGTTATCGGGACGTCAAAGTACTTTTGGATCTCCTCCAATTGCAGCGCGGACGACTTGTTGTACTTCCCGTTTCTCTTGGCATCATCCTCGTTCACGTCGAAACTCAACAATTGACCTTGACAAGCCACGTCCACCGTTGGATGTTCGAACATCATTGTACCGTAGTAATTAGGGTTTTGAACGATAGTGGTGGCGTAGTCGTTGTGCATGCCGGTGATTGGATTAGGGTTATTATTCGCAACGTCGTTGTAAAATTGAGGTTGGTCGAAATCCCACATGCCCAAATAAGCGGAAATGTCTTCGAAAGTGTTGAGTTCAACGTCGGCAGTGACGTTTGTTTGATGAGCGATTGGAAATGAGTCGAATTCGAGCAAAGTAGTAGGGAAACCTAAGTTGAAGCTTTCTGGGCTTGCATAGTGTGGCTGGTATGGCCTGCAAAAATCTTACATGGCAACCATGTTCACATACACACATCTATAATTGAAATGATTGCATGTAAATTAAAATAGTTGTATGTGATAAAAAGGAGATGCTACGGCCGCAGCCGTTAGATCATCATGTAACTGTCGGGATAGATGATCTAACGGCTACAAATTCCGACGGAATGATTCCGTAACGAGACTGTAGCATTTCCCCGTAATTAAAATCACTTAAAAAAAATGTTAAGATCTTCAACAAAATTACCCGAAAGAAGTCTGCTCTTCTAAGAATGGATTGTACACTTCATTCTGGCTCTCCAACTTGTGTCCTGTGTAGATCATTTTATTTTTATTTTTATTTTTTAACAGATAGAAAAATATTATAATGAAATTTTGTTCAAGTAACAGAAATGATCAGATTTGGCTTATATATATTGTTTTTGGAGGAACAATCAATAATATTATTATTATTAATTATTAAATGTAGAGAAGAAATTTAAATGGATAAAAGTTCGTGCATAGTCACACGATTGTGGGAGTTACGATATAATAATAATAATAATAAGTAGAATTGTTGCGGAGTACACTTAATGTGGTGCATTTAACTTATTAGGGAGCAATTACCAATCAGTAATGTGCATGGGGGGGAATGAATCGTGTATTAATTAATTTAATTTGCATAATTAATTATTAGAGTATTAGTTACTATTATTTATTGTTGGTTTCAATCATGTATCTAGTAACTTACAAAAAGTGGCCTATTTTACACAGGCGTTTAATTAATTAAATCCTTTTTTAACAAATGAACTTAATACGTTAACATGCACATATATACGTCTCTCCATAATATGCACAATATAATGCACGAATAGAGAGATGCTATCATTCCGTCGGAGTTTGTAACCGTTTGATCAACTATATTCGACACGTTACATGATGTTCTAACTGTTAAAAAAGCTCGACGAAATGATTTCGTAACGGCACCGTAACATTATATTTTTAAGGTTGGCACTTTGTTTTTTTTCATATTTATTTGTTGTTCTCCTTTTGCTCATGAGAAAAACCAAGTGATCAGTGCTAATTTCAAAAGTTCACGTGTAACCAAATCCAATTATCAGTAGACTTGACTTTGCTCAATTTTATACGACAGCTATATGGTCAAATCATGAGAATCACTATTATATGGGGCTTCAACTATTAAATCAAGTCAAAGACATGCACAAATCACAAGATCGACCAACTGTAGATATTCTTAGCCAGAGATAATAATTTTTTCTCTAATAAATAAATTTCAAATAGTAATTCACAAGATCGACCAACTGTCACAAATAAATTATGCAAAATAGGCATCATATATAAATTTCAGTTATGATCAATAGTAATTCGAATAAAATTCTAAAACACATTAGGGATTTTCTTTTTATATATTTTTATAGCAATAATCATTATTAATGTATAAGCTTCAAGGGCAAAATTACAAAAATGATACACTAAGTTGGTCGTTGTCAACAAAAGAGACATTATGTTGGCACGCACGAAAAAGAGACACGAAGTTGGCATTTTGGTCGGAAACGTTACACTAATCACCAACCTTGATAAAAATCCGACGTGGCGTGATTAATTTATTACGTGGCTCTTCCTTTTTCGGGCTCTTCATACGTGGCGTGATTAATTATCCGACGTGGACAGACGTGGAATTTTGGAGGGAAAATCGCAGCACACCCATTATTAATTTGGGATAATCAGAAAATCAGCCATAATTCCTCTTTTTCGATCGTGCAATTCAAAGAACCCTAAAAATCGCCACCTCAATTGCAATAACCCTAGATTGTCTTCACTTCAATTTCGACCTCAATGACAGAAAAGCTATCCTAGATTTTCTTCGACCACGCTCACACCTCATAATGAACAAAAAAACTGTTCGAAATTCGAACCCCATGAAGAAAAAAACTATTCGAAATTCGAATCCCATTTTGAAGTTTGCAAAAGGCCTTCGTGTTCCCGACTGCGAGATTCAGATACGCCCTAGTGACAAAAGAATTTTGCGCAGCTCCTAGATACAGTATGTTAATTAATGATTTTCTATTTTTTCTTCCAATGTCTTTACCATTTGTTCTGTCTACATTATTGTCCTGGATGATTTTTCATTAGATTTTTTTTTTATTGTTACTGCAGGTACAACTAGTAAATACTTCACAGTTACCTTGGAATTTGGGGGTACTTTTGATTATCTAGGGAAGAAACATTGTGCATATCTAGGTGGGAGCAGAATTCTGTTTGACTATGTGGATTATGAATTGGTCACACTTGCTGACTTTAAGTCTGTGGCAGAGTTTAAAGGGTGCAAAAATCCTATGAGACTGCACACATATGTTGGTGTTGGGAGTTTCATGTTACTTTCAACAGAGACTGATCTTCAGAGTTGGTGGAAAAGAAGTATCAACAACATTAGGGAGGTTAGTTTTTTTGTTGAAGAACTAAGTGAAAATGCCGAAATTGTTAATGAAAATGCAGAAGTAGGGAATGAAAATGCAGAAGTTGTTACTCAAGATGCAGAAGTTGTTACTCAAAATGCAGAAGTTGTTACTCAAAATGCAGAAGTTGTGAATGAAAATGAAGTTGGAAAGGAGGTTGATGAAGATGATAGTGATGAGACTTTTGAGGGGGATAATGATAGTGAAGTTGACAAGTTGGATGACATATTGTTTGATGAAAATGTGGATGAAATTGAGGGTGAGGTGTGGGCTGAGACTGATGAGGGTGAGAAGGGTGAGAAGGGTGAGGGTGAGAAGGGTGAGGGTGAGGGTGAGGTTGAGAAGGGTGATCATGGGGCTGAGGTTGAGGATGAGGGTGGGGAGAGTGATGAAGATTTAGATAAGATTGTGGATGAGTATACTGATATGATGGCTGAGAATGGTGGGGTTGAGCCTGAGGGTGGGTTTGAGGGCGATGGTGGGGTTGGTGGGGAGAGTGAGGAGAGTGAGGAGAGTTATTCTGATATTGTGGATTGGGAGTATGATATGGAAGATGACAAGATGTTTGATGATAGTGTTGACTTTGATGCTGAATGGTTGGATGGTCAGAGGGAAGGTGTTAGACAAAATGTAAATGATGGCATCTCAGTTGAAGCTGACACTGATGTGGTCTATTGTGATGATTTGCACAGTGATGAGAGTTCTGAAGGAAGGGATCCAAGTCGCCAGTACCCTATTTTCCACACTGCAGAGTTATATGATCCTACTTTCAGGGTAGGTTTGGTTTTCAGTACCAAAGGTGAACTGAGGAGAGCAATTCAGTCAAATGGCATCAAATGCAAAAGAAGTGTGAAATTGACAAGAAGAGATAGCAAGTATGTCCATGCTAAATGTGTTGATTCTGCTTGTAATTGAAAGCTGCATGCTACTAAGATCAAAGGAGAGGAGGCCTGGCAAGTGATAAAGTACACTCCTACTCATACTTGTGCTGCCACAGCAAAGGTTAAAAATATTACCTCAAGATGGCTTGCTGGTAGATATGCTCATGAGCTGCAATCTGATCCTGACAGAAAGGTTAAGGGTTTTAGAGACAGTAAAGTGAGGGAGCTTAGAGTGACATTCTCCAGAGCACAAGCATATAGGGCAAAAATGGCAGCACTTGCTGAAAAGACTGGTTCTCCTAATGACCAGTATGCTCTTCTTTGAGATTATTGTGATGAAATAAAAAGGACTAATCCAGGGAGCACAGTGATATTGGGTACTGATGATAGTAGTGGGGAAAACTACTTTGACAGGTTCTACATTTGCTTGAATGCACTGAAAGTTGGATTTAAAGCTGGTTGCAGACCCATCATTGGAGTGGATGACTGTCACTTGAAAGGCCCCAACAAGGGAGTGTTACTATGTGCTGTTGCAGTAGATCCTAACAATTCCTTGTTTTCTTTAGCTTATGCTATTGTTGAAAAGGAAAATAGAGATAACTAGGAGTGGTTCATTTTGTTGTTGAAATTGGACCTTGAGATTGAAAAGCAACATGAGTGGACATTTATTTCTGATAAACAAAAAGGACTGATTCAAGCCTTTCAACAAGTGTTGCCTAACTCAGATCACAGGTTTTGTGTAAGGCACCTTTTGGGCAACTTCAGAAATGCAGGTTATAGAGGGATTGGGTTTAAGAATGCACTTTGGAGAGCAGCTACAACAACTACAGTCAATGATTTTTCAAGGAAAATGGATGCACTAAAAGAGTTGGAAGATAGTGCTTATGACTGGTTAAGTGACAAGCCTCCTCATCAATGGAGCAGGTCTCATTTTAGTGAGTTTCCCAAGTGTGACATGTTGCTAAATAATGGTTGTGAAACATTCAACTGCAACATTTTAGAAGCTAGAAACATGCCATCTTATCAATGCTTGAGTGGATCATGAGTTACTTGATGAAAAGATTGCAGTTAAACAGAGACAAGGCAGAAAAATGGGATTTTGTATTTTGTCCTAAGGTGAGGGAGATAATTGATAACCACATTGAAAACCTGTTTGACTGTATTCCATTAAAGTCCAATGACTTCAATTTCCAAATTCAGGTGTTCAATGGTGATCAGTTTAAAGTGGATTTGGAAAACAAGACTTGTGGTTGTAGGAGGTGGCAACTGAGTGGAATTCCTTGTATCCATGCAGTAAGTGTTGTTCATTTTCAAGGCTGGAACATTGATGATTTCATACATCCATGCTACAAGACAGAGACCTATAAAAAAGTGTATGCACCAGCCATAATGCCCATCAATGGCAGAAAAGAATGGAGAAAGACAGGATATGCCCCTCCATTGCCACCTAATGATGGTAGAGCACCTGGTAGGCCCACTATGGTGAGGAGAATGGAGCCTGATGAGGTTCAACCGAAAAAAAGTAGAAAAAAAAGGGTTAAACCTAGAGTTGTGACTCCATCACATACTATCAAAAGGCAGCAAACAGGGTTGAAGTGCACTTTTTGCCATGTGGAAGGCCACAACAAGAGAGGCTATCTGCTAATGAAGGAAGGTAATGCTGATGCTGCAGCTATTGGTTTAGAAGACAGGCCTCAAAAGCAGAAGGTAACTTTGTGGCTTCAATTTAATAATGAATTCAAATTATGTTAAATTGTTAACAAAAATTAAAGTATATGTTGTTTCAGGCTAGAAGGATGACAGAAAAAGCTCCTGCAATAGGACTTTCAACTCAAGAGAGTGTTGTAACTGTAAGAAATACTTTTTTACCATTAAAATTTCAAAATTTGCCTTAAATTAAAATAGTTGTAATTATATTATAATTTTTCTTGTAAGGTGAAGACCAAGCACAGAAGAAAAGAAAGCAAGTGAAAAGTCAAACCACAGTCCCAAAATTTATTCCAACACCTTCAATGTACAATCAATATAAATCTGCTCAAGGGGGTCCAACTTCTGGGGTGAACATTAGAGGACCTCCTAGATTTCAGGTGGGTCAATTTATACCAAGTCAAGAAAGTTGCATTTCAGAGAGGGACACTAGGCTGAAACAAATATTTGAAGAAGGAGGACAGAAGTACACATCTGTGTCTGAGCTTATGAACTTGACAGTTTTTTGTTTTGGGATGTTGTTTTGCTTTGGTAAAGGAAACTGAAAACTGTGATGTTGTTTTGTTTTGGGATGTTGTTCTGGTTTGAATGGTTATGAGATGTTGTTCTGGTTTGAATGGTTATTGTTATTTTGTTATGGGATATTGTTTTGTTATGGTGAATGGTGATTGATTTAGATGGTTTTCTTAATGGCTCATTTTTTGAAGTTTTGTTAATGACAACCTAATGCACTGTTGATTTTAATCCTTTCATCTAAGTTGCAAAATAACAGAAAAAATCTTGAATGCACAGATCACAGATCAATCCACAGAAATCAATCCACTTCATAATACAAACATAATACATTTCTTGCAGTCCACAAAAATCAATCCACTTCATAATCAACCAATAACATACTCACTACATCAGAATAGATCACACCTTTTTTTTTTGAATGCACAATACAGATCCCATCTGCTTGAACAAACTCTTTACTTCACTAAAAAACATAAGGTCAAATCAAAACAAATACCAAGAATAAACAAGTGAATTCTCTTAATCTTGTCCATCATCATTTTCATTTGAGAATCAAATTTTCCATTGGAATCTTCAAGCATTAAAATCTTCATCTTCAGAACTTTCACTTCAGCCTCCAGCAACACAATCTTCATTTCAGATTCATAAGCCATATCTTGATTATTCATACCTGATGAAGTTGCTGAGTTGATTTGAGAAGTTGGTTCGGCCCACATGAAAAAATAGCACCCTCCTTGCTTCCATTTCTTACAACCATGGAATCTTTTCCCTGGATTCGTACTCGTCTTCGAAGTCCTCAATTGCGCCTTCTCTCCACATGAGCATAAAATTTCAGACGGAGAAGAAAATGAAGACGCTGACATCTTCGTGATTCTCTATTATTAATGTTTTGATAATTGAATTGAGTGATTGTGGTCGAAATTGAAGGTGGCGATTTTTAGGGTTCTTCGAATTGCCCTAATTTGTGCACGATCGAAATGGTGAATTAGGGCTGAATTGTGTGATTTCCCCAAATTAATACCTGGTCATCGGTTGGTCAACGGGTGTGGTGCGATTTTCCCTCCAAAATGTACATCCGTCCACGGTGGCATACACGAAAATTCCACGTATGAAGAGCCCGAAAAAGAAAGAGCCACGTAATAAATTAATCACGCCACGTCGGATTTTTATCAAGGGGGGGTGATTAGTGTGCTGTTTCCGACCAAAATGCCAACTTCGTGTCTCTTTTTCGTGCGTGCCAACATAAAGTCTCTTTTGTTGACAACGACCAACTTAGTGTATTATTTTTGTAATTTTGCCCAGCTTCAAGTGAACTTTGTAGTTAACAGTACACTTGCTGATTTTCATTTACATGAGATACAAGATCAAGAGACTCGGTTTATAAACAACATGATCTATTATTATTATTATTATTATTATTATTATTATTATTATTATTATTATTATTATTATTATTATTATTATTTCAAGTTACTTCTGTACTTATTCTTTATACTTCATTTGTACTATACTAAAGACGAATGGTTTTGCAAAAA
>CACSLK010027831.1:9725597-9736525 GCA_902706635.1 Striga hermonthica
AAAAAAAAAAAAAAAAAAAAAGGAACTACCTAAAAACTCTCTTATTTTGACATATTTTTAATGACAAATTAGCAATACATTAATACTTATTGTATCTTCCATTTTTATTAACTACTTAAAAAACTCTTATTTTAACATACATTTAATGGAAAAATTAGTAATACCCTAATACTCATCCTATATTATATTTTTAATACATAATTAATATTTAATTAATTAAATACAAATACACGAACAAAATACTCCACATCTTCTAAAAATTATACACAGTATTCTCGCACCATTATGCTTCAATTTTTTTTTTCTTCCACATATTTCCCAAAACAGCTTTCTAGCTTCCATATCTCTAAAAAAACAATCCAACATCAACTCAAACAATCAAGTTTTGGAAGGATATATAATTTTTGTTTTGAAATCCTTATTTTCAATATAATATTACTGAACGCAATCATATTTAATAATTCTAATACATTATTAAGGCTTTTTAAAGAATACCAATCCAACAATAACATAATAAATACTTATAAACAATTCATATATTTTTAACTATTAAATTTACGTATCTACAATTTTAACAAAATGATAAATCTTGGTAAAAAAAAAAAAAATTAGTTGAAGGATAATTTATATATAATAAACAATATTAAAGATACATACTTAACTTTAATTAAGAAAAGATAGTTAATCATTCACAGGTGTAATACATACATAATCTAACAAACTGGAAAAAGCATTAAACTACTTCATTATTTAAGAAAAGATGAACACTTATATTTAGAGTTAGAATTGTAAAGCAATAGAGATACTCGTGCAAATCATGATTACCCTAATTCTAATGGTTCTTTTGCTAATGGCACTTGTTAGTTAATCCTTTGTCCTATAGCACAACTCACACTTGTACACTTGCATACATATATATCTTTAAGTTTGTTGCACCCGCAAATAATTAGGTGTGCCGAGCAAAGGTGTGCCAATGCATTTTTAAAATAAATATGTTACATTATAAAATGAACATGTGTAAATGTTTACATATGTTCATTTTATAATGTAACATGTTCATTTTAAAAATGTCTTGGTACATCTTGCTAGGTGTGCCAGGGCGCACGGTAGTAGCACTGTGTTACACCTGCATGGCTCAGCATGGCCCACATTTACGTGGCCTTTTGTTATTGGTTTAGAGTCTATGGTTTTCAGATTCTCTGCACCTATAAATTCTGTACATTGGCAGTAGCCTTTCAAGCAATGAATACTCAACCATTTTCAGCTATGGCTTTTTGTGCTTTAAGCTTTCCAGATTTTGTTGTTCCCCAACATGGTACCAGAGAAGGTTTTTGAACCTGTCTCTAGTATCTTCCACTTTCCCTGTTTTGATGCATTAATTACCCTTGGCTAGTAGCTTCTTTTTCAGCTCAACATGATAGATTCGTCCACGAAGTGAAAGGAAGGACCAGAGAAGACAAGATAAGGGGAAGAACGACATGGTCAGAGGTATGATATAAACACACCATTGTCAGCTAGTTAGGCAAGAGTGTTTGAAGTAACATAAAGGAATATTGTGCATGAAAAATACTAATGAGCAACTCTCTGATCTCCATAGTGAATTCAATAACCTTGTGGTGTGGGGAACTTTAGGGAATAGTGAAAGATGGAAACAATGGCTCGGAGTTTGTACAAAACCGTTATCCCATTCTCTTGATTGATGATCTTAAAAGTTTATAGAATCATCTTGCCTGCCAGCCCGTCTTCGCGAACTGGATGGGCAATATTATTTCGCCTTATGAGATTGTTGTCTGCCCATGGAACCCTTGAATTCAATGATTACAAGGTTGAATCTCCTAGATATCAATTCCCATTTTCAAAACGATGCTCAAATACAATACGTTGGCATAATATCCCGTATCAACCAAGATTCTACGAACATGGATATGACAGTTTTTACAAGATCATCCGAATGAGGATGGTCAAACGGTGTAGAGTCATCATCGGAAAATGGGTACAAGATTTTTTTCGAACAAAAATTGATCGTTCGAGCGAAATAGGTTTAGCCCATTCATCTGCGTTATACGCTCTCCTAGCGTAAGCTTTCATGTGTTCACAGGATTCGGACAATTCCTCTGGACTGGTGTTTATAATTAGAATAAAAGAGGACTCCCTTGAGTGCAATTAATGTTGGAAATGGACGTATCGATGTGAAAAATCATGCGCCCATTTTTTGGTCCCAAGAAAAAAAAAAATCTTGCTTCATCTTCTCGATCACATTTGTAAGTTAAAATCTCCCTCGACAGTCACTAGTCCTCTTTGGCTTGACATCAACATCTTTGTCATCATCACTATCTTGGGCATCTTTTGACCACCCTCTTTTCCTTCCTTCATGTTTTCTTGTTAACTTTCAGACTTGGAGATCTCCGATCAACTTTAACAACGCAGGTATGAGATTACAACACTGGTCGATATTGTGTTCATAAGACTTGTTATAGGCGCAATATCGAGACTTTTCGAGTTGGTCCTCACTAGCTCGGATTAGTCTGGGGTCTAAAATAATACTTTTATTCTTCAGTTCACCACCGCTACCCCCACAGAGTATAACCCACGATAATTGGCAGTCAGCTCCTCTTGCTGCCGCTAATGCAGGGATCAAACTTCGGCAGTCCGGGCATCTCTCATGTAATCCTATTTCGATTTGGCATCTTTAGCCTTCATAAACAAAGTGTTCAACAAATCAAACGATGGTATAGGCATCGACTTTTCAGCAATTGCATGTTGTTGGGCCCGTGCCAGAAACTCTTGATATTTCTGGAGCTTGTTCTGGCACAAGGACCAACAAAATGTCGAGATTGGCTTCAATCCAGAATAGGCAGACACCAGCAAAGTCTCTAGGTGGAATGGCTACATATATTGAACAAGATTGTTGAATGAAGCTATGTAATCTTTCAAAATGTCCTCGGCTCCTTGGATAATGGTTATTATGGATTCCATCGGTATCATGTACATATGGGACCCAATAAAATGAGATTGTAAGGCCTGACCTTAGTTGTTCCCAACTATGAATAGAGTGGAAAATAAAAAATGGTACCATCTCTGTGCTTGGGACCCAAGAGAAAACATACGACACCTGAAGACATTTCCTGCCCCATGCAGGTCCATCCACGAAGTGTACAATCCAGAGGTCAAGGTCCCAATTTCCGTCATACAACCTCATCTATAGAATTTTTACTTTTTCAGGTAAAGGTTTCTGGAGAATTTCAGGTGGTAGGGGCGGGGTCGGATCGACCAAAAAAGTGAATGAAGGTGGTGGTGGTGAAGGAACTCTCCTGGTAGTCAAGTTTTGTCGGGCTTCCCGTTCGTCTATTTAATTTTTTCAACACGGCCACTTCAGCGGTGTCTCCCTAAAAAGTTCGGCTTTTATGGATTTCTTCCCTTAAGTCGCGTTCCACTTGCATGTCTCCAAAATGGTGAAAAACTGAGGGGTTAGTGGACCTAGTGTCAATATCATCCTCAGACTTACTTTCTTCGACTTCTTCTCTTTCTCTGCTAATACAGGTGACTGCAGTCCCTTTATTGGATTTAGTTCAGCTATTGTGGAATTGTAAGGTTGTGATTGAATCGGTTCCTTTTCTTTGTCCTGGGCTGGATAGATGTCTTTTTTAGCGAACTAGTAAAGTGCACGTGCGATGCACGTGGTGTCGAATGATTTTCGCGGAGTAAGTTTGTAAAATAAATTAATTTATTTATTAAACATATTATTGCATAAATGAAGTAAAATATAGAAAAAATGAACTCATGTTTGTTTTTTTTTATTTAGAATTAACATAATGATGTCTTCATATAAAAATAGTGAAATAACGTTTTACAAACCCCAACAAAAATATATATAAAAAAACAAATTTCTAATAAAAAAAACACAAGATTTTCTTTCATTTTAGTTTTAACGTTCTCATAAGAACATTCATAGTCGTTGGAGTCCAATACATCAATACTATTGCAAAATTCCTCTTAATTAATTTGGCAAAACACCAATTTTATTTAAACACTTAAGAAATATTCTGACCCAACATATAGTCAAACTTCATGATCGTATGATCTTTATAACAATGTACTTCAACTAACAAAGAATAAGTATCTCTATGAAATAACTAACGGTGTCACTAAAATTGCTGATATTTTTATCACTGTATAAACTACAACATGTCTCTATCTCTAGATATATTGGTGTCTACCCCATTGATGCATCGCCCCACAAGGTGAGAATGAATTTTATCTCCAAATAAAAGTTGACTTTCCAAAATCTTTGTTACATATACTTCTCCCGAGGTGCTAAACTATTTTTTGAAATCATCATACATTACTATAAATATTTCTATAAAAAGTGACAACTTAATTCTAACATTCAAAACTATTTTGATACTCTTACATTTCATTTTCAGTGTTATTTATCTAGAATATAGACGAACAATATAATCTATTTTTTGCAATGATAAAAAAAAAACAATGAGAAAATATTGAGAAACATATCATTTGTTAAAATATTTGACAAAAGAAGAATTAGAATCCCATTATATGACGATACTTTTAGTCATTTGTAAAGTTTATTATTATGGGGTCATGATTAAAATATACATTATGTATACAAATTTTTAGATTTTTTAATTATTTAAAATTGAAAATAAATAATATATGATCATTATTTATGAGAACCAATTTCTTACAGCTAGCAACAAAAAAGTAGTAATTCTAAAAGATTTTTGTTTGTAAATATTGGTATTCATACTTTTCTAAGAAAAATTAGCATGTTTTCTTTTTCTCATTGCATTAACTATTATATTATTTGTTTCTTATTCTATAGACAAATAATATTTTATTTGCTAAGTAACTAAAACACATTTATACGTATTATGTTATTTTTTGTATGTGTTTTATATAATGATGGTATCAAATTATCTTATTTATTAGGCTACAATTAATATAATCACATAAGATTAAATATAATTTAATATATTTGATAAAATTATACTTTTTATACGAATTATTAGATTAAAAAGTTTTAGAATTTTTTCCAATGTTTGATAAAATATTAATTAACTAAGTCATTTTCATAATTACTGAATACATATATGGTACCACCATTATAGGGTTCATTTTGCAGCAGTAATTGACTTCACATAGCTAATGTTATTTCATTTCCTTTCTCTAACCTAGCCTTTCCTTTTATCTATGACTTCACATTGCTTCGCTTCGTTTGTACCCTAAGGTACATTTGCCATAGTTTCAGCATTACGACAAACTCGTGTCAAACATATATCGAATTTGGGCGCTCTAGCCAAAACGTGGGAACAGTTAGAAGTTTACACCCATTTTTTTACTTTTTTTTTTAAATATGAATTGTTTCAAATTTATGTATGGAAAACATACCACAAGTTTATCTTATGTTATTTTATACTTAATAAAATTGATTAACTTGAATATAAAATTTATTATATTATATACTTTAAGACTAATTTATTATCTTAAATTAGTACTGATATATATATATATATATTTATATCAATATAAATAATTATATTATTTTTATTTTATTGCAATATATGGGTCAACTCAAACATCATTGAAAATAAATGATGTGATATATTATATATAAAAAGGTAACAAATAAAAAATATGAAGTATTTGAAAATTAAAAAATTTAATGATAGAAAGTAATAAAAATCTTAACTAAAAAATTTTAAGATTAACATACCCACTTTTAAAGAAATATACATATGAATATATATATATATATATATATATGTATATATATTATGTACTTAAAAGTTTTAGTTAAAATATATGTGTATCTTAAGTATGTTTTATATTTATCATTAGCCAGCTCCAATTGATATTGTACATTAAATAATTTTATCAGCACTTTTACTTTTGGATTTAATGAGAGTTATAAGTTTTGTCATCTTTCTTACCCCTTATTTAGTTATTACAATACTAATAAAATAATTAAGGACCTTTCAAAGTATCTTGTTTGCTTTGAAAAAAATTAATTCTTATCATAAATTGAACGCCAATTACATTGAATGTGTTATATTTTCTATCGTATCAAAAGTTTTTATAATAATAGTTGCACACAATATTATATATAATGCATTTTTTTGTTATAGATTTGGAGTCTTAGTTTTACTACAAGAAAATGAAAAAAATCCAACAAAAATTACAACAAATATAACGATTTTCTTATGTTGATTTTAGAAAAATCTTGACTTTTGCTTTCTTAAATATATTTTACCTTATTGTGAATTGTGATTGCATAGATTTATTAAAATGTATTACAAATGAGAAAGGTGATTGATTATGTAAAGTATAATTTACAAATTGCAATGACATGTTATTTTAATGGTATATTTTTTCTATTAACTAAATAATGCTCTCAATATGAAATTATTTTGGATCTATCACTGCAATTATCTTTCCAATGGAACTTCTATTGAATTTTTTCATAATACCAATGACAATTTTTTCAACGATTGAAATAAGATTCCAATAGAAATTCAGGTAATTGAAATCTTTACATCCACTAAAGTTCATGTAACTTAATTTGAACTCTATTGAAATAGCCAATGAAAGCAACATATTCGTTGAAATTTTCAGTACAATACCTTACCGTTGAATTTTTCATTGCAGTATAGCAAAATTTTGTAGTCCTCTTAAACATTATTTTTTATGTAGTATTTATTGTGTAATTGTGTTTACAATTTTTCTATTAAAAATATATTAAACACGTGAACTTTTTAGTTCCTATAATTTTTTTTTCAGAAATCACTCATTATTTTATCTGAAAATTACCTATTAATTTACCAATTAAGTTACATTTCTTACCTATTAAATATCATATAATTAAAATATTTCTTGTTTTATATGTTCAATATCATATCATACTTATATATTATATTAAAAGAACTATTTTAGTAAATAAAAAAGTTATTGAAAATTAGAATAATAAAGATTTTTTTTCTAATCTACATGTATAAATATACAAATAACTATTGTCTATCACCTCAAATTACACATAAAATTAATAAGAACAAAAAACTAACAAGCGTCTAACAATTCAGTATTTCAGTTTGATTACATCGATAAGTATATTTTTAGAAGGTTTATATTTAGTTATATTAATTATATTATGTCACAACTTAGTTATTATTCATATTATTTCTTACATTTATTATTTTTTTAAAACTTTATCTTGTTCTTTCACATATTCTTAACTGTAGATTTGTCAAAAAAGACATAATATAAAGAATAGAATTTTTTCGATCATCTGCCTCATTATATATCAAATATTTGTATATCCTATATTATCTTATATTTAATTACAATTTTTTATTAATATTTTAATTAAATATTTACAATTCATAAATTCATTAATAATATTGTTGAGTCAACTTTTGTTCATAAAGTTTTTAAAAATATATTATTTTCATTGATTTGCTTATGTTGAATTGAGAAAACTTATGTTTTTTAATTACATATAGGGAGGTTATAAGAGTTCTTATATTTTTTATGTAGTATATATTGAGTAATTGTGTTTACAATTTTTCTATAAAAAATATTTTTAAAACGTGAACTTTTTAGTTCCTATAATTTTTTTTTTCAGAAATCACTCATTATTTTATCCAAGGATTACCTATTAATTTACCAATTGAGTTACATTTCTTACATATTAAATAATATATAATTAAAATATTTCTTGTTTTATTTGTTCAATATGATACTTATATATTAAATTAAGAAAACTAATATAGTAAATAAGAAAGTTATTTAAAATTAAAATAATAAAGATTTTTTTTCTAATCTACATGTATAAATGTACAAATAACTATTGTCTATCACCTCAAATTTACATATAAAATTAATAAGAACAAAAAACTAACAAGCGTTTAACAACTCAGTTCGATTACATCGATAAGTATATTTTTAGAAGATATATATTCAGTTATATTAATTATATTATTTTTGTTTATTAGTTTGTTTTATATTTATTAGTACGTGTCACAACTTAGTTATTATTCATATTATTTCTTATATTTAATATTTTTTAAGACTTTATAATCTTGTTCTTTCACATGTTCTTAACTGTAGATTTGCTAAAAAAGACATAATATAAAGTATAGAATTTTTTCGATCATTTGCCTTATAATATGTCAAATATTTGTATATCTATATTATATTATATTTAATTACAATTTTTTAATTAATATTTTAATTAAATATTTACAATTCCTAAATTCATTAATAATATTGTCGAGTCAACTTTTGTTCATAAAATTTTTAGAAATATATTATTTTCATTGATTTGCTTATGTTGAATTGAGAAACATTATGTTTTTAATTACATATAGGGAGGATATAAGATTTCTTATATTTTTTATGTAGTCTTTATTGAGTAATTGTGTTTACAATTTTTCTATAAAAAATATATTAAACACGTGAACTTTTTAGTTACTATAATTTTTTTTTCATAAATCATTTACTATTTTATCCCATGATTACGTACCTATTAATTTATCAATTACAATTGTTACATATTAAATATTATATAATTAAAATATTTCTTGTTTTATCTGTTCAATATGATACTTATATATTATATTAAGAAAACTAATATAGTAAATAAAAAAGTTATTTAAAATTAGAATAATAAAGATTTTTTTTTTCTAATCTATATGTATAAATGTACACATAACTATTGTCTATCACCTCAAATTTACACATAAAATTAATAAGAACAAAAAACTAACAACTGTTTAACAACTCAGTTCGATTACATCAATAAGTATATGTTTAGAAAGTTTATATTTAGTTATATTAATTATACTATTTTTGTTTATTAGTTTGTTTTATATTTATTAGTACGTGTCACAACTTAGTTATTTTTCATACTATTTCTTATATTTAATATTTTTTAAATCTTTATCTTGTTCTTTCACATGTTCTTAACTGTAGACTTGTCAAAAAACACAAAATATAAAGTATAGAATTTTTTCGATCATCTGCCTTATTATATATCAAATATTTGTATATCCTATATTATATTTAATTACAATTTTTTAATTAATAATTTAATTAAGTATTTACAATTCATAAATTCATTAATTATATTGTTGAGTCAACTTTTGTTCATAAAACTAGTATGTAACCCGTGCGATGCACGGGCTAGTACATATTTTAGAAAAAATTAAAAAATTAAAAGTCATTAATTAATAAATTATTATAATACATATGACATTCATAAAGTAAACATAAAATCGTCATTGGTAAAAAGTTATACATTATTAAAATCTTACTATATACAACGTTATTAGTTTGATTACTTGGTAACTCATCGTCCCCACAAACTAATATTTTCAACCCTTTCCTATTAGTAACACGTGAAACAACAACGTATAACTGGTCATGACTAAAAACAGGTTTTTTCAAGAACAGTCCAACATGTGATAAAGACTGACCCTTACTCTTGTTTATGGTCATGGCATAGGAAACCATAAGGGGAAATTGCCTCCGCTGGAACTTAAATGGAACCCTAACATCAGAAGGAGTTATGTTCATCCGAGGAATCAACACCTTTTCACCTGCGTGATCTCCAGTCAATATCCTACATTAAAGAACATGCGGAGAGAGCTTCGTAACAACCAAACGTGTGCCATTACACAGACCCATAGAATGGTCCATGTTTCGCAACAACATGACTGGAGTTCCTATCTTCAAATGCAACTCATGGTTCGGCGTTCTCGAACACTTAATGCTATTCAAGAACTCGGGTGTGTGGAGATCAGCCAAAAAGCCATTGCCCGAATCCGATTAGACGTACTGTCAGAGCTCAAATATGTACGACCTTCAGCAGAATTCATATCTGACATGTATTTATTGATAGACTCAACGACCTCCAAAGTATGCGCTAATATAGCTCTATCCTTCAAATAACTTGGATCGTCAGTTGCATTTTTTAACATTGGATAGGTACTTTCGACGATTGTAGCAATTGGATCATCTGAGGTTTCCAATCGTATATACGAATAGAAATGCCGAAACCAACTAAAGTTGTCAATTATTTCGAATAGTCTAAGCATTACCCAAATGCAGTAAATACGAATAGAAATACCGAAACCACCGGAATAGTAACCAAATAAACTAATAATCTATTAATAACTTAAGAATAAATAGACTTCATTCAATCTCCTTTCTTCAACTTCTTTTTCGGCACAGCAGATTCTTCAATTATTTGTGCCTTGCTAATGTTGAGGGAAAAGATGACCATATTGAGGGAAAATTCCACCATATTTAATAACACAAGTTCTCATGTGAAACACAAGTTTCCATATGCTGGTTATGATAGCAAGGCACAAATAATTGAAGAATCTGCTGTGCCGAAAAAGAAGTTGAAGAAAGGAGATTGAATGAAGTCTATTAAATTCAACATCATAGTTGCGGATTGCAGGGGCGAAGCCAAAAAAATAGTTGAGAGAGGGA
Organism: Striga hermonthica; assembly: GCA_902706635.1. NCBI lineage: Eukaryota > Viridiplantae > Streptophyta > Magnoliopsida > Lamiales > Orobanchaceae > Striga > Striga hermonthica. Next base: position 9,736,110 of record CACSLK010027831.1, read on the forward strand.
AAAAGACACAAGATAATGGGTTCAAAACCGATACCGAAATGATAACATTTCGGTAACCGATACACATAAGTCAGTTCAGTTCGGTTCGATTTATTTTCTCTTTAGTTTGGTTCGATTCAGTTCGGTTTCAGGTTTTCGATCAAAAAATACCAGCCCTAGCCAGTACAATAAAAAAGAGTTACTTTTATATGGACCATTTAAAATTGTAGAATGAAAATCTCAAAATCAATAGTAAAATAAAAGAAATGTTGAATTGTTAATTGATAATTATGGACAAGTTGGTATAATGAGTGACATTTGAAAATAAAAATTCTGGGGTGCAAAAAAAATTAAAGAGAGTGGGAATAGTGCAAATTAAATTATTTTAATATCAATAGTAAAAGAAATTAAAATTTTGAAGGGGGGGAGGGGGGGGG
>CACSLK010027831.1:9739184-9754333 GCA_902706635.1 Striga hermonthica
GACTCTCGGTTTTTGACCTCCGCGGTCTCGACTCTCGGTTTTCGACCTCCGCGGTCTCGACTCTCGGTTTTCGACCTCCGCGGTCTCGACTCTCGGTTTTTGACCTCCACGGTCTCGATGCTCGGTTTTCGACCTCAGCGGTCTCGACTCTCGATTTTAGACCTCTACGGTCTCGACTCTCGGTTTTTGACCTCCACGGTCTCGATGCTCGGTTTTCGACCTCAGCGGTCTCGATTCTCGGTTTTCGACCTCTACGGTCTCGACTCTCGATTTTCGACCTCTACGGTCTCGACTCTCGGTTTTCGACCTCAGCGGTCTCGATTCTCGGTTTTCGACCTCTACGGTCTCGACTCTCGGTTTTTGACCTCCACGGTCTCGATGCTCGGTTTTCGACCTCGGCGGTCTCGATTCTCGATTTTCGACCTTAGCGGTCTCGATTCTCGGTTTTCGACCTCATCGGTCTCGATTCTCGATTTTCGACCTCAGCGGTCTCGATTCTCGGTTTTCGACCTCAGTGGTCTCGACTCTCGGTTTTCGACCTCAATAGTCTCTCGATTCTCGATTTTCGACCTTATTGACAAATCTTTCAGTTTTCGACCCCGATATCAGATCATTCAGTTTTCGACCTCCGTGGTTTTTTTGTTTTCGATCTTGAGATCTCAGAGCTCATTTGGAGGATATTTCAGTGGTTATTCAATGGTTATTCGACTTTCGATGCTCGATCTTAGTGGCAAGCTGAAGAAAGCAACTCGAAGAGGCATTTCACTCTTGGATCGAGTTATGCTTACTCGACCAGAGTGGGGGGGACTAGATGATATAGGATATTATACTGGATCCGGTTTAATGGATAAAACGAACACATATTGGAAGATAAGCCCACGTGCGGACAAAAGACATATAACACCGCGATATGGGCCAAGCCCAACTTGGGCCCAAAAAGGTACACTTCCCCTATAAAAGGGGGGTTGAGGTATTCCTTTCTCTCACTCTCTTCTCATTCCACTACTACACTCTCTCTATTCTCTCTACATTACATTACTACACTTCATCTCTCTCTTGATCCGAGCACTGACTTAGGCATCGGAGGCCCGACGCCGGGGCCACCCCCGGCGTTGGGTTCTGCAGGTACGGAGGCCGGTTCGAGTTGAAGGAGCCCGGGTGAATCTTATTCACTTCAATTTGTATTAACCGAAATTAATGCATTGGTGTGGAAAAAAGGTGTCCGAATATTTATTCCATAAATAATGATCCAAAATATTTATTCCATAATGCATTGGCGTGAACAAAAAGGAGTCCGAATATTTGTTCCATAATGCATTGACGTGAAGAAAATTAATGCGTTGACGTTAAAATAGATCCAGAATATTTATTCCATAAATAATGGTTTATAAATTAATGATTTGGCATGAACAAAGTAATGCAATGCAATGGCGGGATTGTGAACATAATCAATTCATGAACAAAGTAATGCAATGCAATGGCGGGATTGTGAACAGAATCAATTCATTTGCGTGAACAAAAGAGCCCCAATAGTTATTCCATAAATAATGATTTCTTTCATATTATCTATTGCAATTGATGCTAGTTATTTTTAGGCAATAATTAATGTTTTTGGCGGGATTTAAGTTAATTCTTATTATATATTAATAGATTTTTAAAAATATATTATTTTCATTGATTTGCTTATGTTGAATTGAAAAAAGTTATGTTTTTTAATTATATATAGGGAGGTTAAAAGATTTATTATATTTTTTATGTAGTATTTATTGAATAATTGTGTTTACTATTTTTTTATTAAAAATATATTAAACACGTGAACTTTTTAGTTCCTATAATTTTTTTTTTCAGAAATCACTCATTATTTTATCCCAGGATTACCTATTAATTTACCAATTGTGTTATATTTCTTACATATTAAATATTATATAATTAAAATATTTCTTGTTTTATCTGTTCAATATGATACTTATATATTATATTAAAGAAACTAATATAGTGAATAAAAAAGGTGTTTAAAATTAGAATAATAAAGACTTTTTTTTTCTAATCTACATGTATAAATGTACAAATAACTATTGTCTATCACCTCAAATTTACACATAAAATTAATTAGAACAAAAAACTAACAAGCGTTTAACAATTCAGTTCGATTACATCGATAAGTATATTTTTAGAAGGTTTATATTTAGTTATATTAATTATATTATTTTTGTTTATTAGTTTCTTTTATATTTATTAGTACGCGTAACAACTTAGTTATTATTCATATTATTTCTTATATTTAATATTTTTTAAAACTTTATAATCTTGTTCTTTCACATGTTTTTAACTGTAGATTTGCTAAAAAAGATATAATATAAAGTATAGAATTTTTTCGATCATTTGCCTCATAATATATCATATATTCGTATATCCTATATTATATTATATTTAATTACAATTTTTTAATTAATATTTTATTTAAATATTTACAATTCATAAATTCATTAATAATATTGTCGAGTCAACTTTTGTTCATAAATTTTTTAAAAATATATTATTTTTATTGATTTGCTTATGTTGAATTGAGAAAAGTTATGTTTTTTAATTATATATAGGGAGGATATCAGATTTGTTATGTTTTTTTATATAGTATTTATTTAATAATTGCGTTTACAATTTTTCTATTAAAAATATATTAAACAAGTGAACTTTTTAGTTCCTATATTTTTTTTTTTTCAGAAATCGCTCATTATTTTATCCCAAGATTACCTATTAATTTACCAAATTGAGTTACGTTTCTTACATATTAAATATTATATAATTAAAATATTTCTTGTTTTATCTGTTCAATATGGTACTTATATATTATATTAAAAAATAATATAGTAAATAAAAAAGTTATTTAAAATTAGAATAATAAAGATTTTTTTTCTAATCTACATGTATAAATGTACAAATAACTATTGTCTATCACCTCAAATTTACACATAAAATTAATAAGAACAAAAAACTAACAAGCGTTTAACAACTCAGTTCGATTACATCGATAAGTATATTTTTAGAAGGTTTATATTTAGTTATATTAATTATATTATTTTTATTTATTAGTTTGTTTTATATTTATTAGTACGTGTCACAACTTAGTTATTATTCATATTATTTTATATATTTAATATTTTTTTAAAATTTTATCTTGTTATTTCACATGCTTTTAACTGTAGATTTGTCAAAAAAGACATAATGTAAAGTATAGAATTTTTTCGATCATCAGCCTCATTATATATCAAATATTTGTATATTCTATATTATATTATATATAATTACAATTTTTTTAATTAATATTTTTATTAAATATTTATAATTCATAAATTTATTAATAATATTGTCGAGTCAACTTTTGTTCATAAAATTTTTAAAAATATATTATTTTCATTGATTTGCTTATGTTGAATTAAGAAAAGTTATATTTTTTTTAATTATATATAGGGAGGATATAAGATATGATGACATTAGTATATTACCAATTTGCCATTAAAAATATGTGAAAGTAAGGGTTTTTAAGTAGTTCAGTTTTTAATTAAAAATATAAATAAAATATGATGTGTATTAGTGTGTTACTAAATATTGTCGAGTCAACTTTTGTTCATAAAATTTTTAAAAATATATTATTTTCATTGATTTTCTTATGTTGAATTGAGAAAAGTTATATTTTTTTTAATTATATATCGGGAGGATATAAGATATGATGGCATTAGTATATACCAATTTGCCATTAAAAACATGTGAAAGTAAGGGTTTTTTAGGTAGTTCATTTTTTAATTAAAAATATAAATAAAATATGATGTGTATTAGTGTATTATTAATTTGCCATTAAATTTATGTTAAAGTAAGGATTTTTTAGGCATTATGAATTTTTACAAAAACGCTCCTCTTTTTAAAGTAGTATAGATATAGATGTTTTAGGGTTGTTGAGGGTGAAGGTAAGGTTTGTGCCGATAAATTAAAAATTCCTCTTATGAAATATGGGTCATAAAATAATGTGGCCCAGTCTACAGTTTGGTCCACATTAGGGTTTTGTTGGTTTTGTTCAGTTTCTGGGGATTCTGGTCAGGTATTACAACTGGTTGAAGACATTTTCCGATAAAAATGTAGTTTATTTTCGGCGGGGTTACACCAAACAACATGTGACGCTCCTTCTAGCGCCTAGATGTTGCCCACCAAAAGTTGATGCAACCGAAATAGATAATTTAAATAACACAAGAGTAGGAAAATGAACAATTTATAATTGTTGAACGAGAAAGCAGTTCGGTATTTTTCTCTGTTTGAGTTTTGGAGTGAATATTTTTTACTGAGTATATCTCATGGGTCCCTCAGTAAAAAAAACAAATGTTATTTATAGTAACTTCAATGATAGTTGGTCCTTTACTTAGGTTAGGCACCGCTCAGCCTATTCATAATGACTTAATCTAATGACAAACCTCCCAAAGAATAGGCAGGTATATGTTTTGTCAATAATATTAGCAAGGCTATGTTGCATAATATCAATTGGATTTGTCACTTGTCGCTTTGGGCTCTATTTGGCTCTTCAACTAATGAGTTGTCATATCAGTGCCTTATCTTCATTATGACAGTAGAATTGATCTCACTCGTACGTTGTCGAATCATCAAGTCAGTACATGTAGTGTTCGACATATGAATTTATATTTTTAACGGACATTGTATCGTGATGCTTTTTGTTCGGTCTTTTTTATTTTGTATGCTCGACATGTCGCTTATGGAATGACTTATCTAGTTTGGATATAAAAACTCTTCATACTTTGCTTTCACACTCATCAATGAAGCATGCAGGGAGAAGTGGGTTGTTAACAAACAAAATATTCGCTAACAAAAGTTCTTTCAAGCTAGTTTGTGCTTGACAACAACTCGTTCGTTTGTTAATCAAGTTCAATTCAAACATAAAATTAATCTCGTTTAAGAATCGAACGAATACGAGTACGTTCACAAACGTTCGATAGTATTAATTTAATATAATCTTATTTTACATTCATTTAATAAAATTTTATTTTATTATTTGTATATTTACAAGACATTTTAATAATAAAATCTAAAATGTAAAAAAAAAAAAAAAAAATTATTCATTTTTCTTATATTCGAGTTTGAACGAACATATTTCGAGTTAACTAAATATATTTAAAAAGATCATGTCCTAAATTATTCGAACACGAACAAACTCTACCAATTAAAAGAATGAGCCAGAACAACTTTTTTGCTCGAAATTTAAACGAACGAACATGAACAATGTTCGAACGTAAACGAACACAAACTCAAAATGTTCAAACTCGGCTCTTTCGATTCAATTACAGTACTCAGGAGAACGGCTATATATGATGCTAGCGGGCTTGGGAAAAGGAAAGAAAATGCAATTGTAATTGCTCATGATATGAAGTGGAAAAATGCTTGTTCATGTTCCTTCATGACGAAGACAAGTCGCAATAAGAACAATGTAGAATTACAGAATAAATAGATAGCCGAAAAATACGTCACGTCGCCACAATTAGCCACAGTTCAGTCCTCCAAACCATAATAGTTAAACAACTGCGATGATGCAGCGACTAACAAAATGTAACTAAACGGAACATACGGTCTCAATGTAGGGAAACATCACATGAGCTTTAGACTGACAGGCAATCTTGACAGTTTGAAAACTCCCGCGAACGACATCATACTTTGTGACCTCACTTTCTCCTCTTAAAAACAAGAAAACATCAACCCTGTCCTCCCCAGCCGCAACTATATTGCACACATTGTGCCAGATGCGGCCGCCAGCGTCCACCGGGACTTCGATTCTGTACCGAAAATACCACTCCGAATAGTCCCTCCTCATCTCGTGCACATCAAGACAAACGCTAGAAATGGAACTGTGCTCTGTCCAATTCATGAACTGCAAGCGGCCACGCGACTCTCCAAAATAATTACATACCGACCAGCTGCAGTTCGACTTGACGATAGGCGGTGGGTTCGGCATCACTTCCAATATCTTCTCACTGTCCTTTTCACCGTCGATTTTCAAATAAGCGCATTTCCCAAGCTTGCCAAACCCGATCCAGTGGACAGCGCCATTCCAGTAGACTCCCTTGCGGAAATCCACGCGGTCCATAGTTTCCTTCCCAAAGGGGTTCCCTTGTTTTTCCCAGGAGCCCGTTCGGGAGGAGTAGATCCAGGCCCGGCCCGCACGGGGATTGACGCAAACTACCTTGTAATCTCGTGGGGACCACCTTACCGGGTCGTAAGCCAGCGACATCCGGAGCGTGCAGAGGCTGTTGTCTTCGTAGTCGATTTCCGGGAGAAGAGCGTGTTGGTTGGTGGCGGGGTTGGAAACCCAGCAGCGGGTGTCGGCTTCGGAGGCCTTGCAAAGCAACAGGCCGTTGCAGGAGCTCGCGATGTGACGGAGGGAATTGCAGCCGGCGCGGAGGTCGAGTGTTCGGAGCGGCGGGGACGAGCGGTCGAAGGAGACAACGACGTGGGTGGCGGGGGCGGCGTCTCCGCCGTCGGGGGTGTTGGGGAAGATGAGGGCGAGAGCGAGATTGGGGTTGGGATCGCGGCGGAGTGTGAATTGGGGGTCCGAGATTAGGGCGTGCCACTGTTTGGAGACGGATTTGAAGCGGAGGAGGGATTTTAAGGGGAGGAGGAGAAGAATCTGGGCGAGGAGGTCGGCGATTGAGGCCACGATCTGCGACGGCGGCGGCTGTCCATGATATGGGGACTTGGGGTTTTTCTCCATTAAATGATGAGAGAATTTTTGGGTTTTGATTTGAGATTGACGATGCAGCATTTTATACGGTGAATTTTATATAGTTAAGATGTATAGTGTGTGGGGGGTTTGATTAGGGACTATAGCGGCGCCCTTGTTACATTTTTCATGTCTCTTTTTGGGCATTCTCGAGCTATGATACGGAGGTTCAGGCGTTTCAGATTGGTTTTTAGACTGCCGCCTCGATCTTCTCCCACATTTTGATAGAGTTGGACGCTGCCGCTGTCATCACTCTCTTGACATGTGGCCATCAGGGCACGTAGCAGATTCAACACCCTCTTATGCGTATCAGAGCCATTCTTCGATCGATTCTCTCTCGGATCTCGCACATCTACCGCGAGGGAAACTGGCCTGCTGATTTCCACTGGCATCGGGTCCTACACCTCCCAGAGACGCATTCTTTACTGTTTGTAGTATTTTTGGGCATGTGGTAACCGAGCTACCCGACTCGGGTCGTTCTCAAAGGAAGACTATTCAGACACGGATTCAAACAACGATCGACGCACACAAGAAAAGAGAATAAAGATTCTAAACACTCTACTCGCAATTTGGGGGTTTGGATTAAGCTAAGAACGCAATTTCAGCAAAAACGAAAGCAAGATTCAAACTTTATCGCAAGCAACTCCTCAAATTGCAATAAAAAGGAAAATGAAGAGAAAAAGAACAAGGTACTCCTAGACCCGAGATGGAAAGAAGACACTCATAGGTTCGGGAACATGCAACCAAGCGAAAATCACTCGTGATCAATTAACCTCTCAATCAATTCTCGCTCACGCAATCAATTACAATATCACATAATCCCTAGCCTACGAGGATGATAGCAGAATCGACTCATGGATATGCATATCTTAACCCTAGAATAACTCAAAAAGTAAAGACAAGCAAGACTAACGAAATCATGAACCTTAAGCGAAGTCTCCACGTCTCTAATGCATCCACAAGAAGAAATAAGCCAAAAAGTTGTAATCTTGATGAGAAATATTACAATTAAAAATAGGGTCTTGGAGCCCTTAGAGAGAGAAAGAAAACTAGAGAGAGAAGAGAGCAAAAAACTAAAAAGGAAAATTTAGCAAAATGAGGAATTCTCCCAAATTACAAAACAAGATGCCTATTTATAGCTACACCACAAACACACACTAAAACACATACATAAATGATAAAACTCGCGAGTTAAGGCGAACTCGCGAGCTAGAATGTGATTTTCGCGGGCTAGGGAAGGAAACTCGCGGTTGTGGCTTCATCACGCATGGGAAAGCTCGCGAGTTGCAGCTTTTTCGCGGCCTAGAGGAGGAAACTCGCGGGCGCGGAAATTCAAGTCTGCAGAAGGTCCCAAGCTCGCGGGTTGCAGGTACGTCGCGACTCAGATTTCGCGGGCTCGAGCATGCAAAATTCGCGAGCTGGGGCATGTTCATGTGAGGAACTCGCGAGGTAAGCTCATTTCGCGGGCGCGAATCTTCGAACTCGCGGGCTTCAGGGTTCTGGCTGAGAAACTCGCGAGTTAGCACCTTTTTGCGGGCGCGAATCCATTTTCGCGGGTTGGAAATGGCCCGTGACCTCTTGATACTCGATTCGCTCTAACTTGTCGCACGCTTATCCGATTGACTTGAAACTTTGACCCACGCGTCCCAAATTTCATTCTCCTTGTCTTGAGATGCGCAAATTGATATCACCATGCAATTAATAATATGCCCGGAACGGCTCGCAAATGGCTCGTGTGGCTCGAACATGGTTCGGACGACTCGAAAATGTCTCGGAAATGGCTTGTCTTCCCAAGATCGAATAATGTGGACTTAAACAACACCAAAAAGACAAAAAAAAGTACGCCGAACCACAAAAACACAATACGATAATAGATATGCACGCAACACGATAAAATGGACCGGTCGACACTAAAATGAACCTAAAAACACTAAACTAAAACACACAAAAATAAGCACAAAAATACAATAAACAACTCCCCCACACTTAACTCTTTGCTTGTCCTCAAGCAAACAAAACAACAAGTAGCTCGAAAAGAAAAATCGAACGGTCCAAAATTAACGAGCACGCAAAATGAAACTCTCATTATCATCCGGTTATCCCAAAAATCAAAATCCAATCCGAGACACGGTCCCCACATAGCGAATCCATACAAAACAAAAACCCATCCCGAGTTATTCTACACATGATCACTCGATTCATACTCCCTCGTCTATATACACGTGCAAAAACTATAATGATCTACTAAACATGAAATGATAAGCACGAGACCAATAAGCCAACTCCCCTTCTTTTCCCCTTTTTTTATTTTTTTTCTTTTTTTTTTATTTAATGAGCTACTTTTTCCAAATGAGAGTCGTGAGGACGATTATTACCTAAGTTTAACCTCGGGGTTTGTCCCCGAGTCTCCTAAGCCGGTTTCCCGTGCTCATTGACCCGATTTTTCTAGAAGACTAACCGAGCCAAGAGGAGCCTAATCCTTTCAACTCTCACGAACTCATTTTCGTGAGCTTCTCTTTCCAAACGAGGTTTCCGGACGAGATGATCTAGGTTTAACCTCGAGGGGTTTCCCCGAGTTTCCTAAACTGGTTTCCCAGGCTCATTATCCCAATCCACGAAGTGGCTCGGAATAAGAGGAGCCTAATCCGTACTTCCCCGCGAACTCACATATTATTCCAATTTTTTTTTTTTTTCGAAGGGAGTGGCACACAAGAATACATCAAGATTACAATAACATGAACATCAATAATCATCAAGAAGTACCACAAGTGCATAAATAACACGTTTACAACGATAATCGAACATAAGGAAAGCATGCCTCAAGACAATCAATCGAGAACAAACAAGAGACAAAACAATTCCGTAAATCCACATGCGTGTTCCAATGTCAATGAATCATCATTTAACTTTAAGGAAACCGTCCAAGTCATCAAGTACATAAAGCATGAACGTTAATACTGAAACCAATCAATAATCTCGACTCACTACTTAGCTATCTCGACTCTCGAACAAACATTGAGCATCATGCGGGAGAGGTGACTCAAACACATAAAGACAACAACAAAACCGGTCCATGACTCTACAAATACGAAAAATAAGGCACCAAAAACGAGAGAAATATCACTCAAACATGCATAATCACGAAAATCCCTCCCCCATACTTAAAACAAAGAAATGTCCTCATTGCTTGACCAAAAAGCATAGAGGAAAGCACATAATCATGTAAGTTCGTGCGATGAAAATGAAAAACGAAACACGAGAAACAAAGAAACTAAAAGAAAATAAACACGGAGAAACAAAAGAGCAACGAAAGAAAGAGAAAATAAGAAAAGAAAATGCGTACTCTACACGGTGGGGCACCACCGTGTGTCTAATGGTGTTAGTCCGGTGGGAATACGAGAAATAATCCGAATGTCCTCGAGTGAAAAACAAAGCCATCCGAATGAGTGAACAATAAAAGCATATCGATCCATAAGCCGACCCAGCACTATGGCATTTGAAAGCACAAGAGAATCCCGTCGTCGTCTCCGAGTAAAGGCCACATGTATGCGTCTCGGAGGGATAATAACCGAGAATCCACAAACTCGACGAAGACACACGTAAGCTTGAAAGATCAAATTTCGGGCCTCTAGCCCCATAATGATATTCTCCATAGCATGATCGGTCACCTTTTCAATCCATACATAACCTCAAGCACAATCGAGCACCAATGATATAGTGAAATTCAAATCAAACGCCAAAGTGCACCGCATTTCCCCTCGTAAAACGATGATCTCGATGCCAATAGTAAGAAAAATCGAGCAATGAGTCATGTCCAAGCTCAAAGAGAGTGAAAAATCCAAGGAAAACGGGTGAAGGAGATAGAATCGCCGCAAAATAAGGTTTCCGGCGGCTCCAACGGCTCAAAACGGTCCTGGGAGGTCAAATATGTCGTTTCCGGCCGGAAAATGTCGACGGCGACCGGAAAATGGGGCCCGGGAGGTTCGCCATAAAATTTGGCCGGAAAAGTCACCGGTCGCCGGAAAATATTGTCGGCGGCCGGAAAACATCGCCGGCGGTTGCCGGGTGCGCCGGGGCTCGGTGGTTTGTCTGGTAGCTCGGTGGTGCACAGAGGCTTGGGTGCGGTGCATGGATCGTGGGACAAGGCTTGGTGATGGCATGGTGCGGGTGCCCGCGAAAAGGGGCTCGCGCGTTAGAGCTGATTCGCGCCTGCGGATTTTAAGTGCTGTCCAGGCGTGTAGCTCGCGAAAACGAAACTCGCGGATTGAAAGTCTTTCGCGCGCGCGGAAGTTAGGCACTGTCTAGGGTGTCTTGGCGGAACTCGCGGGCTATAAGGGATTCGCGGGCGCGAATCGCTGAACTCGTGGGTAGTGTGGCAGCACTCGCGACCTATGGTTCTTTCGCGGGCGCGAATGGGATTCCGCGGGCACTGGGGCTATTTTCTCATACTTAGTCATATTTTGAGCTTTTTCGACCGATTTTCGACCCAATTTCACCCAAATCTCTTCCACACTCCCCGGAACTTTTTCGATAAAATTTTTGGCCCGGCACTAACAGGTCGGTACTGCCGAGCGGGTCGGCACGAAAATTTCTCAATAATTTCCATACTTAGCTCAAATTTTCAACACTCCGTCATCTTTCAACCCATTTTTCAATAAAATCTCAGTTCCGAGCCTCGTTTTCTTCTCCAAAAATGCCGTGTTCGTGTGGCTAGCGGGGCTATTTATTTTTGAACGAAAATGAAAAACGAGAAAATGCAATAACCGTGGGTTGCCTCACACGAAGCGCTCAATTTAACGTCTTGAGCTCGACGTCCCCAACGAAAATCAACCAGGGTCCAAGAAAAAATGTCGATCATGCCACGCCTTTGTATTTTTCAAGAGTAGACGAACCAGTAGCACCGAACAAAGGCAGGCCAAAAACACTCTCGTGGCCGAATTCTTGTGAAACCGAGCACGGATATCAACAACCACAAAGAGGAGAGGTGAATCTTTATGAACCGAGGCCCCATACTCGACCTCCGAAAATATAAAAATATCCGTGGAGCATGTCGAATCAATCCCGGACATCGTTTGCACTATCTCGAACGTGTACTCATCAAGCTCAAGCATCGGGAGCACGAGCGTAGGCACACTAAACTCCTCCAAATGGTCACGATCCTCAATAATACGAAACGACGACCCAAAGGACATAGGAACCACATCATACTCAACATCACAAGTCGACTCATCAATCAACGCACACCTCGGGCCAACGACATCACATAAAGGCTCAAAAGCCTCCTCAACACCATCTACAACATCATCAACTACCACATCCTTCTCCTCAAAATCATCCTCCCGAGCACTTTCAAAACCATTTGACTCATCCGACACATGAATAGGCTCAACCAACTCCTCAAACGAACTCTCCCCCATACCATACACCATATCATCACACGATTCCATATGCTCACTCTCAACAATAGAACTCAAATTCAAAGCACTATCACCGGAAGAAAGAATTGACGTACCTAACGTGGAATGCACGGTCGAATCGTCAAGAGAGGATATTTCTTTAACAACCAAATCGTCAAGGTCCTCACTCGTGTCAAGAGATTGAGTACCGTCATAAACGAGAGTGAGGCCTATCTCACTCAAGGAGGTAAACCGATCCACCATAGCTCGAAACTCACCCTCTAACCGAGTACTCTCCCAGATAATCCTCGCCGATAGAGAACAATACCTACCGAGCAGAATGTGAGAGGCGTCCAAATCAAGAAAAGAGACCATGGTAGAGTCGAACTTCGTGAGTGCGACTTGAAGAACGGATGGAATGGGAATACTCCAACTATGAAATTCCTCAACGATTGACATGAGGCTTGCAAGCGCCTCTTGAGTGCTCTCCAACACCTCTCGGTGACGTTCGGAAGGCACAACCGTTGTTGGAATTGAAGCTTCGGAACTCAAGGTACAAGGTTGGCCAACCGATAGGTGCTCAAATGATGGAGAGAATGGAACAAAGGTCTCGGTTTCTTCCTTTTCGGACATGGGGGCCATTGAAGCACGAAGGGATCGATTGCACTCCTCTAAATGCTCCATGATCTCGTCCAAATTGACTCTAGAAGCTCTTCGAGGTGGCTCGGGTGGAGGTGTTCCTTCATAATCGGGAGGCGGTGGATAGTAATAGTTCGGAGGTGGAGGATTGACATAAGGCGGCTCGTCGTGACCCGGAATGTCATTAACATAATTGGCTCGAGATGTCGGGTAAAAATGGCTCGGGCCATACCCATGGGAAGTAGAGCATCCGTCATAAGAGTAAGAAGGTGAATAACTCGGATATAAACAAGACGGCTCCCCATATGTTGTGTACATCTCCTCTTGGTAATTGTCGGGGTGTCCACGAGACGAGCTTCCGGCATAGGAATAATCATACGGGTCCATCGGGGCTCCTCGAGTGGATTACCTCGCACAAGAACAACAAACAAACCAAGGCACACGAGACCAAGACAAAATAACACAAAACATGAATAACACGACACAATATATACAAGAACACAAACACCAAATAGCAAGAGAAATCCAAAACAAGCAAGAGAAACACGCAAAATTAAGAAAAATCACAAAAAGCAAGAGAAATACGAAAAATAAGTCAATCAATTGTCTAAACCAATGGCCTACTCGCCTTCCCCGACAACGGCACCATTTGTTTAGTATAGAATTGATGGGCAAAGGATAACCGAGTTACCCGACTCGGGTCGATCTCGAAGGAAGGCTATTCGGAGCTTTGTCCACTAAATGATCGTCCAAATCACAAAAAGAGAAAACAAAATCCTAAACATTCTAAGCAATTGATTGGATAAGTTGATTAACATTAAACGAGCAATCGAAGACTAGCAACACAATTACGAGTAAAGAGCAAAACTAAACCATCGGAATCTCAAGTCATAAACACAACGAGATGGTAATCACATAACATTGCCATGCTAGCTAAAACCCTAGGTAGATAAATCACACTCTAGCATAAGACGAGCAAGCATTCATCTCCTAATCACACTTAGTCAAGCATTCATGATCTAAAGCTTGAATCTTTCCCTCCAAATAACACAAGCACAATGTCAATTTTCACAAAGAGCAAATAAAGATATACAAAGTAATGGGCTTAAGACTAAATACCCACTCTTACACGCACTTGGAAGAGAAACGGAGTCAAAAGCTCGAAACTTTACTCTAAACAATGTCGCCGGAAAACCTCCCGGAAAATGACATGATTTCCTAGTCTAGAGAGAAAACATAAACATAAGCTAAGTTCCCAAAAGGGAAAAATGAAATAATGAAAGTTGGATCCTCAAAATACAAAGCATCAAATGTATTTATACTACTAGGCAAAACACACACTAAAAACGTACACATTAAATGAGAAAACTCGCGAGTTAAGCCGAACTCGTGAGTTAGGTCTTCATTTTCGCTGGCTATTTCCGCTAGCTAAGGGCGACTCGCGAGGTAGAGGGAACTCGCGAGCTAGGTGAGGATTTTCGCGGGCGCGGAATTTGGCTTCTGCAGCATGTGGAGAATGAACTCGCGAGATACGGCCATTTCGCGGGCGCGGAATCATTTTCGCGAGCTGGAAATGGTCCCAGTGACCTCTTGATGCTCGATTCGCTCTAACTTCTCGCACACAACTCCGATTCGCACGAAACTTGGACCAAAATTTTCCTCATTGAATTCTCTTCGTCCCGGTATAGCTTGGGCGACTTGGTCGGCACATCATGAAATGACTATTTCTTCCTTCCGGACCTACAAAAAACCAAAACGCACAAGAGAAATAGAAAATATATATACAAGCACACAACGAAAACTAAAAACTACTACAAATAAATAAAGATGGACCGGAAAAACACAAAACGAACCTAAAAAGACTTGACTAACGCAAATAAAACACAAGAAAAACACACAAAAACATAACAAACATTTACCCTGACGATATTCCTCCCCGCCTCCGCAGCCTCATACAGATGGAGCAGATGGGATACCCTTCATTCAGAATTGTGTAGCCGGTCTTACTCTTTTGTGCACGTGCCACTCTGTGATGCTGACTTCTTACCGGGACTCTCCCCGCACTAGGATCTGTTGTTTTTTTGCATTTCTCGTTGTAGTTATCAGTTTTTTCTCCTTCTATATTTCTTGCTTTTGTTTTTCTGGTTTTCGCTTGACTTGATGTATATCAGACATTGGATCTGTAGCTTTGAGACTTTTCAGCCCATTTAGTTTTTATATACAGGTTGGGGGTTCGGCCTTACCCCCACGCTCTTGGGGTGTTGTTTGTTAAAAAAATAAAAAAAAAATAAAAATAAAAAAAAATAAAAATTGTATAGTGTGTCATTTAGTTTTTTTTTTTT
>CACSLK010027831.1:9754348-9784262 GCA_902706635.1 Striga hermonthica
TTTTTTTTTTTTTCAAATCATAATTATATTAATAACTGAAAAAATTTGAAATGACCGAGGTATCGAGTACACTACTAAAGTCAGCACTAAAACTTGATCCATCCCCTTCAAATTACACCGAGACCAATGGAGTAAAAACATTCAAAAAGAAGACAAACTCCATAACGGATATTAGAAGTCGACACATTTGTACTATAACGACAAACTAAATAAGAAATTAAAAAAAAAATACAACACAAATCTATTTGCTACAATAAAGCTCTCCTCAGTAACGACCACAAAAACATAACCACCTCTAAAAAACGACAGTCAAAGATAACCCCAAGGAAAACTGAATCAAAGTCCCTACTCGGATCTAAAAACCCCAAATTCAAAAACTTAGCAAGCCATGACTATCTGGACCCAAAGGAACAAGGTAACCCTCCCCTCCTTCCAAATAGATCACCACCAGACAATAACACTAGGACCCAACACCAACTTCAACTAGACGTGGCCATGGGTCACCCGGCCCGGTCAAACCAGTTGACCACGGGTCCAGGCCCAACTCGAATTTCAAATGGGCCGGTCAAGGGTCTTGTTATTTTCGACCTGACCCGACGGGTCGGGCCGAGTCCGTGTCGGTACAGAAAATACATTGCTTTATTATGTGGCCGGTCCAGACCCGAGTCGGGCCCTGCCCGTCCCGTCGGGTTGTGGACCCAGCATGACCCTATGTCCGTGCCATTTCAAGGTCATCGAAACATAACCCGGTAGCCCGTGTTTTTGCCATGTCTATCCTCAACACAACCCGACACCAACAATAAAACTAAAACACAACATGCTGAAGGGGAAACATCTAACAAAACCTAAGAAAATGGGCAGCCCAGGGGAGACGACCTCGTCGGCTCTAGCATCGGCCGCCACAAGGGCGACGACATTCGCCAACACCCCCATGATGAGAATTGAGGTTTTGACCTCTGAGTCGAGAAGGGCCAAGGGCTGAAACGATCTGAGAAGGCCTAGAAAGGACCAAAACAACGTATGCATGGCCTAGGAGACGAGTACGATCTTGTATGCGAGGCGCGGGAGTGCGACGATATGAGTCGATCTGTACACGGAAAAGACGTCACGAGCACGAGCGCATGGGTGCGTGACAGTGCAAGCATGCACACAAAGAGACCTGACAGCAACGATGCACACAGGCGCAATGGCAGAGGCGTGCACAGATGAGGCCCGAGCACCCTGCACGGCGACGACAAAGTCTGGGCAAGGATCGGGGCAAAAGGCGAGAGTCATGTGTGAAGAAATGGGTACGCGCGATGGAGGCTCGCGCGAGCACGTAGAAATATCGCGCAAGGCACGGGCACAATGGACCTAAGTGCACGAGTCAAGAGGGAACAACACGCGGATGAGCAAGGGCGTGCATGCGAACGGCCAACACCAAAGAGCAGGTTTAGTTCAAGAAGCATAGGCCTGGTAAGCACGGGCCTCACGAGCTTAATAGTTGACAGCGGCCCGAGAACACCGCATGGACAAGCGCGCGTAGGCCTGACGACCAAGTGCTTGGTTCAAGTCAGCGAGCAGGATGACCTGCGAAGCTAGACACCGCGCGAGCTTGGTAGAGACGACGTCAAAAGATGATGCGCACCTTGTCGAGATGACGCGCACGATATAGGCGACGCAAGCCAGTGCGCACGAAGTGGCACGGGGGACCGAGGTTCGAGTGGGCATGGACATAGAAGCTCTAGTACGCGCCCATGACGCGCGAGTTCGAGCAAAACAGCTCACGAACAGACAATCCGCGCAAGACAGCGCGAGGCAAAGCACAATAGCATGAGACCCATCGACGAGCGGACAGGTGATGAGCGTGTGTGACCAAACAGCGTGTCAAGAAGCCACGGGTCGCGTGGATGAGTCAGCATGACTATTATGCTGAAGACGGAGAGCTTCGGGTGACCGAGCGATGCGTATGCGAAAGGTGTCGCGTACATTGTGGGTGATAGTGGGTCGCGAGGAACTCATGCACGTGTGCAATGGGACGGGAACATATGAGCACAACCTAACAGCCTCGGGTGCAGGTGAGCCAACGCGTCAGTGCACAGGACGCGCCAGTCTGGTGTGGACAAACCCGGGAGACCCACGCTGGGCGCGGATAGCACCTGGCCAGTTTTACTTGGGGGCAAGAAGACTTGGCGAACATGTTAGAAATAGCTTCTAGAAAACCTGACCGATCATTTTAACTTAATTATTTAGATTATTTATTACTCCTAGTTTATTTAGAGTTTTGGTTTTGGGGCATGTGCCTAAGTAATTATGTGGAGGTTAATTAGTTATTCGGTAAGCCTTGGTATTCTAGATTATATTATTTTTTTAGGATAGAATTCTAGTTCTCATAGAATTAGATTTAGTTCTTGTCTTTAAATACCTTGTCTAGTCATTCGAATTTTATCATTCAAGAATTAATAAGAAAATCGTCCAACTTGGACAAAACCTCTCGTGTGTTAGAATTCGTTCGAATTTTATCATACAACTTGTGTAGAAGAAGGCCTAGGGGGATACACAACTATCGCCTAAAAGGAAGGCTTATTGCGTGCCCTTCGAAGCATCTATCGCGGAGAATCAAGGCGTTAGACGTGGGTTCGAAGTAGTCAAGATACACGATCTTCATCACCCCGCCAGAACACCCGAACCACCAACCATAATTACCCCCCACACACTCCCCTGGTGGATGAGCAACAAAAAAGGAAACGTGATCGATGCCCAGGACATGCAGACATGCACTGTCCTGAACCTTGTCATTTCATCGGTGGAGATAGACTCGCGATGGCACTGAAGGGACGATTAGGTCTCAAGCTCAAGGGAGAAATGAGATGTTTTGAGAGAAAAAAAACTTTAAAAAATCTATATATATATTAAACCAGAGCAGCTGGTTTAGGAGCTGTTTTTCCCGCCTAAGATATATATTAATCGATGCCTAAGATATGTATTCATTGTTATAATTAAGTTGTCTTCAACACTATTGATCTAATTTTAAAATGACTATTCACTTGCTTGCATTTACTTATAATGAATAAAGTCCATTATTGTGAGGGAACTCTTGGGTTCAATGCATTGAATATAATAATGACAATCCTCCCTTAAAATTTTTCACCAAAAAATTAATTATACGAATTAACAAAGTGATTAAAAACGTCAATTGTTGGTCATATTTTTGTTGCATTTTTTTCGTGTTTATTTTATCTTTCTTTTTCCACCGTTTTAGGGTCATTTTTTTAGTTGTTAGTCCGTTTCGTGCTTTATTATATGTTTTCCTTCATTTTGAGTCTTTAGGTGTTTTTCGTTTATTTTTCTTGTTTTCTTTTATGTTTTGTCATTTTTGGTGTGTAGGCGGAAGCTTTGGGCGAACTTTCTCTTCAGGAAAAAATGTTTCGGGAGCATAATTGAGTAGATGAGTTTGTTAGCTACGCGTAGGAAAAAATTAAACTTAATTCCAAGTTCGGACGAGCTCAAATAAGGCTGAAACGTAAGATGGTGTAGTGCAGCCCAAGTCGCAACCCGCGACCCGCGACCGCGACCCACGCCAGCACCCAGCACTTGTGTGCCCGCGGCCGGGGCAGTGACCCTCGGCCGCGGAGGGCCCACGACCAGATTTTACAATTTTCGATTTTCTTGTTTTAGCTCCGTTTTTCGAGATATATATCAAAAAATTCCTTAGACTCGTGGGAACAATCCCCAATATTGTTTTTTTTACTTTCTCCTTCTCAAAAACTCAGATTTAGATCATTCATTTTGCTCAATTCTATGTTTACGTTTCTGGATTTAGCTTTGTCATTGGATTCGGATATCGAATTTATATTAATCGTAAGTTTCTATTTTCATCTAATCCATGAATATGATACTTTGATTGTTAAGATTGTTGATTTTGAATTCCAAATGAGTAACTAATTCGTTCGTTAGGGATAGGGGATGATCATGATGATGTTGCGAGTTGTGCTTAACTAGGGTTTATAATTCTCATGCTTGAATGTTGAATACTATCGAAGAGTGACACTTGGATTTGCAATCGATTTCCAATTGAATATGATTCGTTCTTGTTTGATGTGTTTAAATCCAACGAACTAGTAGATTAACAATCGTCTGGGATAATTAACAACTCTTAGAACCGAAAGGCGAGGAGTTGATCGATCTAGGCTCGAATGAAATAGACTTGTTCGGAAACGTATTGTCTATATGTTGTGTGGTTTGTTTGATTTACCGTCTATGTTCTCCTCTTGTTACGAAGAGTTATTTAGGACTATCTCTAGACGTTAGGTTGTTCGAACCATTTAACCGAATGATCTTAGCTTGACATTTGAATTGGTTAAAAAATCATCATTGCTGACTCCCTAGCTTCTCCATCGTCACTTGATTCTTATTTTCGGTTGATTTATGTTTTTGCATTATTTATAGTTCTTAGTTGATAAAACCATCCATCTTGATTAGTGTGTTTAGGCTTTATTTTACTCATGTTTGATATTAACACTGAATCTAAATTCCGAATTGCCTTCTTCGAGAGATCGACCCGGGGAACGAATCTTTTGATTCGGTACTCGGTAAAAATAAAAATAATTGCTACAACAAATTTGGCGCCGTTGCCGAGGAAGACAAGTAGAATATTTAATTTTGGTGTTGATTTTATTCTTTGTGTTTCTCTTTATTTTGTGTTTTTCATATTTTTGTTATTTTCTTTTGTGCATCTTTGTTTTTCTCTTGTTTTGTTTTTGTCTTCTTTTTCCTTTCTTTTCGTGGCTACGTGTGGTTGTTTTGTTCTTGTGTGCAGAGATTTAACCAAAGAGCCTAATGAACTCATGCTACCCAGTCGCACCCTCGTACGCTCGATATTAGAATAATGGGCCGAGCTACGGTTATTGGGAATATGGCCAGGCGTGTTCATTTCCTTATGAGCAGCAATGGAATTTGGCATCGGTTGAGCAGAATTATGAATTTCAAGAGCGATCCTTAGAGCATAATGAGAAGCTCGACCAGATTCTTACCTTTATAACAGCTCGAGAAAAAGAAGCCGCATTCAATGAGAAACTTGATCTAATCCTCAATAGAATTATGGCCCAAGAAAACCGAGAAAATAAGGTGGAGCTCAGGTGTGCCCGTTTGAGCGAGAAATTGGAGAGTCTAGCAAGGCGCATCGACTCTATCGAGTCACAAGCCGACGAGCCCATGGTTGTGGATCTACATCCAAAGCCCATGTCTTTTACTGAGCTCAATGATGGCTCTTCGGGATACAATGCTAAACTTGATCTTATCCTTGCTCGGGTGATGGTCCAAGCTAGTCGAGATGAAGAGATTGAGCTCGAATGTGCTCGGTTGAGTGCACAAGTGGAGAGCCTAACAACACGCATCGACCATATCCATTCACAAGCTAATGAGTCCCCTATCCATGATCGACATCCTATTCATTATGCCCGAACATGTAAGTCGATGCGTATGAGCAATCTTGAAGACGAAGACGTTGTGGCTCCACATATCAAGAGTGACACCTTCGTGGAGAAGATTCTTGACCCTGATCGAGATGTCCATGAGTTCAAATTTTCTCAAGATTCTCCTCCCACGATCGAGTTGGAGGGTTCATATTCCGAGCCACCACACTGTGCTCTTGATAAAGATGGATATAGCTTCACATGCCCTACGGATATTCTCATATTTCCCGAGGTCGACTATAAGGAGTTGGTAGACAAAGCTCTTCATCAGTACTTGAAGATTGTTCGTGCCCACACTCGCTTCTTCAAGAACACAGCCACCTGAATCCACCGTGTTTGCCTTCTTGCCACACTGCTCATGCTATCATTGCTAGAGAATACGAAGTTCTGGCATGATCGACACTTATTTTTGGACCCCGGTTGAGTTCTTCACATGTTTCGTCAAGCTGATGACATTAAACAAGCGCTTCTTGGGAGGCAACTCAAGTGATTTATTGTTTTCTTTTATATTTTCCTTTATGCTTTTTAGTTTTATCTTTGAATAATTGGAGTTGGGAGTTTTTGTGGTTCTTATTGGCAGGAATGAGTTTGCGAGCTTGAGCGTGGGCGAACGACTTGCACATGGATGCTTATTTTCCTCGAGGCATCTTCGGTTTGCACACCCTTTTTTTTTTTTACCTTTTTGAGTTTTTTCTTTCTCCTATCCTTTCTTTTGAGTCTTTTGTTCTTGTGATAGTTGCTAGTATTGGTTCGCTATATGAAATTGCTAGGTCCTTTATTTGACTTCATGTTTTGTGTTGAAGCAATGAGGACATTGCCTCATTTTAAGTGTGGGGGAAGTTGTCTTTTTTCATGCTTATGTGGTGGACCGGTGGTCTACTGTTTTGTGTATGTTTTAGTATGGACTTTGGAAATTTCAAGATTAGTTAAGACTTGTTTAATGAATTCGATGAGTGTGATGTTGGTCATATGCGGCATAGCATGATGAAATGCTTGGTTGATTACTTTGATTGGCACTCATATAGTGAGGTTTGAGCCTTATTTGTTTCTTAAGATACATTGGTTATGCTCTTGTTTGATTAGAACTTGTCGTGAGTCTGCATTGAAATAAATTGATTAGAATTGTAAACGGTGTATATAAATAAGGCATTTATTGTATTATATCCTTTTCTTTCTCTGCAAATTATTCTCTATGCTCCCCTTTTTTAGCCTTATTTGATTTTTGCTGATAACCTCGTGATGATGACGTTGTTGGAGTTGCGAGTTAAGAATTGGAGGGGATGATTATTGGATTTGTTTGTCAGGGTTGTTTTTATATTAAAAAAATTGAAAAATATGTAGTCGAATGGCTTATAAAAAAGTCCAATGGGGTTTATAAAAAAAATAAGAAAAAAAAAATAAAATAAGATGGGTGAAGCGTGTGGTTTTAGGAGAAGTTTGGGGGAGGATCTGGTTTGTTTGAGCAACCAGTTGAGTGTATGATTTTTGGGGTAAGGTGTTTGAGTTATATAATAAATTCGAGCCACTTAGCCTATATTTATCCTACCTATCCAAAGAGCCTACGTTACAACCTTGAAAGACCTTTTGCTGCACTAGTTTCGATTTTGATTGGTTTAAAGTAGAAGTTATACAATGAGCAAGCATAGGATTGAACTTTTTATCGACCAATTTGAGTGCACCTATATTTATTTGTATAAGAATTCGAGTGAGGCACACATATTTTCCCATACTGAGAGAATGCCATGTCGAAGTATAGTGATCAAGCATGTAGTTATGTGATGCTCGTATATGCCATTTGAATGCTTGTTGTTGAAGTTGAACATTTTGAAACTTATCTTGTTAATGACTATTGTCCATGCTCGGGTTTTTAGTTTTGTATCCTTTCTTTTCTTTTCTTTTTTTTTTTTTGTTCGGGACGAACAAAGGTTTTATTTTATCTTTCTTTTTCCACC
The DNA here is from genome assembly GCA_902706635.1 of Striga hermonthica. Taxonomy (NCBI): domain Eukaryota; kingdom Viridiplantae; phylum Streptophyta; class Magnoliopsida; order Lamiales; family Orobanchaceae; genus Striga; species Striga hermonthica. The sequence continues at coordinate 9,761,754 of CACSLK010027831.1, forward strand.
GTTTTAGGGCCATTTCTTTAGTTTTATATCCGTTCCATGCTTTATTATATGTTTTCCTTCATTTTGTGTCTTTAGGTGTTTTTCGTTTGTTTTTCCTGTTTTCTTTTCTATTTTATCATTTTTGGTGTGTAGGTCGGGAGCTTTGGGTGAATTTGCTCTTCAGGAAAAATTGTTTTTGAGAGCATAGTTGAATAGATGAGTTCTTTACTACGCGTAGGAAAAAACAGAACTCAATTTCGAGTTCGGACGAGCTCAAACGAGACCGAAACGTAAGATGGTGCAGTGCAGCCCAGGTCGCGACCGCACCCCACGCAAGCGCCCAGCACCTGTGTGCCCGCGGCCGCGACGAGCCCACGACCAGATTTTACAATTTTCTGATTTTTCTTGTTTTGCTTCGTTTTTCGAGCACTATATATCAAAACGATCCTTAGACTCGTGGGAACAATCCCCAATATTGTTTTTTCACTTTCTCCTTCTCAAAAACTCATATTTAGATCGTTCTTTTTGCTCAATTCTTCTACATATAAGGCCTCAAGTTGTTCATTTCTCAATCAAATGATCATACTTATTTTCACGACCAATCAACTTTTTTTATTTTATTTGAATTCGAACAAATACAAATATAGAGGACATTATGGTGTAGATTAGTATTTAGTATTATTATTATTATTATTATTATTATTATTATTATTATTATTATTATTATTATTATTATTATTATTATTATTATTATTATTATCTAATCGGTGTCTTAGAGAATAAGTTAGGATTTTATATGATTGTTTAATATCAGTAAGAGATCTTGTCTTGTTGGACAAGTTAAGGTCTAGGTTTAGGAGCCTTATTTAAAGGGCTCTTCTGCTTTGTTATGAGATGGTTGATTTTGAATGAAAAAATGAATTAATTGTGAGATTTACGTGTTTTACGATAGAGTATCTCGTTTACTAGTTTATTTTTCCCACTACGGTTTCCCTACATCAGTTGGTATCAGCAGTCAGTACGATTCGCGATGTCGCCGGGACCACAAAATGCCGCAAACGAACAACATGATGCAATCTTCTACGATCGATTTCAATAGATTGACAACTGATTTGAAGAGTTATAAGTGCGTTTCATGGATTGGTTTGCCGATCTTTTGATAGGGATCGAGGATTTATGTTTGATGCTTAATAACGTGGTCTGGGATTTGCAGATGAACCGTGTCACCGACGACCGGGGTATGTGCGGGGGAGTTCACGGAGAAATTGGGGGTCGTGGTCCAAACGGTGCGCCCCGTCGGCGATCTCCACAACCGCCATCCGGCCATGCAGACGACGAGGAGACCATCTCGGAGGTTGATCTCTTCGGAGAGTGTCCGCCTCCGCCCGTCGAGACTGAGCTCGTTGTTGCGCACGATGACCAAGATGTGCGGTAACAAGGTGTGGTTTTTGAGGAAGATGACAGACTATTGTACGACGGTCCTCCTATTTTTTACGAGGAGCCACAGATGACGGAGATATATTCATGCGACAATTTGGGTCCCACATGGGACGTCGCAGAGGTTGAGCCTTCGAACGGGAAGCCATCTTTCAGAACTGATTTTCAGAGTATCTTGCCAAAGATGATTTTTGGGAGTCGAAGTAGAGGGTCAATAATTGGTGGGCCATTTTCTGATTGTCTATCGCGAAGTTTTCCAACAACGGGATGCTTGGCCGTAGTTATGGATTTGAGCACGGTGAACGATGTGGTATGTTTGGTGTTAATTTGCTGTGTGAGTTATGTGTAGGGAGATGCGTACATGTACCTTTGCAGTTGTACAATACTTGCTCAAGCTTATGTTTCTTATCGGGCTTGTTGGACGACATTCATCCTTCGTGTTCGACCGGGGGAAATGATCGGTGTTTCCTACCATGAGTTCGACACCACACGCCGGCCACAGGAGCGCATCGGCTTCGAGGGCGAAGCCTTCCGAACCGGAGGAGAATGGTGTAGATTATTATTATTATTATTATTATTATTATTATTATTATTATTATTATTATTATTATTATTATTATCTAATCGGTGTCTTAGAGAATAAATTAGGATTTAATATTATTGTTTAATATTAGTAAGAGATCTTGTCTTGTTGGACAAGTTAAGATCTAGGGTTAAGAGCCTTATTTAAAGGGCTCTTCTGCTTTGTTATGAGATGGTTGATTTTGAATGAAAATGAATTAATAGTTAGTTTTACGTGTTTTACGAGAGAGTATCTCGTTTACTCGTTTATTTTTCCCATTCGTACGCTTTCCCTACATCACATTATCAGTTGGCAAAAAAATATATATAAATTAATATGGATCATGAAGATTATGGGTAAATTGGAAAAATATGTATACATATTTTATAACTCATTAGTTATTTATTAGTGCCATAATAATAACCAAATTACTTTACAATATTTAAACTTTAAATTTATCTCTATTATAAGAAATCGTGATTGTGATTCATATTTCCTTCAATTTGTTTGGAAATATTGAATTTGATTTTCAGAATTTTTACAATTTGTTTAATAGAAAATATATATTACTCAAAATAATAAAATGATGAATTCTTTAGAAGAAAAACGTATATTTTAAGTTTAATTTATTATATATTTTTCTAATACCACAACTAATTATGTCATATATGTATTAGGATATGGAACTCCATTTATATAACTTAATATTTAAATAAAGTTACTTCAAATATAATTGTGAAAACCAAAGTAATAAATGAAACAGTGTAATATAATTTTTTTCTTAGTATGAAATATATGAGGGTATATATTTATTCATATTTTCATAGAATATAACATTCTACTAGTAATACTTATTTCTACTGCCAATATTCATTGCTTTGAAAAAAATTTGTTAATTTTTTTGTGGATAATTTAAACAACAAAAAATAAATATTTGCATGAAAAATTAACTAAAAAAGTAACACAATTATCAGTATAGATTAGTTTATGCATAAAAGTTTTAATATATACCATCATATTTTCATAATCATACATACCGAGTGCAAATAATTTTGATAAACTCTACTTTAAGGTGATTAACTATTTTAATATAAAAAGATTCAACGGTTTACCACTTGATAAAAATAGCAATGCATATTATTGGTGATATTTCTCAATTATGTAAATTTTGATACAAGATTTTGTTAATCTTGTTTACAACAAATCGCAAACTTACTCAACTAAGTTTCATATATATTTTTTTATTCTACTTTCTAATAAATTTAAATAAATAAGAACAAAGATAGATTCAATAAAAATTTAAATTTCCTATAAATAATATAATTTATTTAACTAAAAGGAAGAATTTTTTTAAGAAATTAAAATAACAAAGTATCATCTACGGGTATAGGGTACTAACATGCATATTCATATGAAATGTATCGCGAAAATAGTGAATAACCTCTATGAAAATATAAATAGAACAAAAAAAAAGGACAACTTAGAATTGAACAGAGCATCAAAAAATGATTGTATCTATGAAAAAAAAAATATATATAAATATTTCAGAACAAATATTAAAATAATAGAAATGATGGCATAGAATTGAGAGAGTTACAAGATTTAGAGAGGCCAACTTAGGTCTTTAATTATGAAAGTAAATAGAAATGATTACATAGAAATTGAAGGTGTTGTTTGATCCAAAAATAATTTTTTTTGTTCTATTTTTAGTTGGTATACTTTATTTTATTTTGTCAAACATAGAAGAGGCCATCTAGATGTATGTGTATAAAATTTTTGTCATCGTTTAAATTATTTTATTAGTCCATAATTATAAAACTATGAATTTTTTTTAAAGAAAAAAGCATAACGTGTTAATTTATTGTTGATTTTTTATTCGTACATCTATATTGTTTTCATAAGAATGATGGGTAGATATTTTCTTTACCAAAACATTACGACAAATAAAGTTCCGCACAAAATGCCACAAATACAACAACTATTTTGTTTCATATATCACGAGTGTTAGTTATACTTCTTATTGTTTTAGAGCTATTATAATTTAATATCTTATTCTTATTATGTTACAAGAATTCTATCAACGTGTATTTCTAACAAAATAACTTAATTATGATTCTCATAAATTTAGTGCAAAATAAGTGTTGGTTATTCATCTAACATTGTCGCTTGTCGGTGGATATCTTGATTGTTACCTTAATATGATTTAAAAAAATACAAAATAAACATTTGAAAGTATATAGTAAAATAATATTTTGATAAATATAGACATTTATTTTTTTCTACTTTAGATGGACATTTATTGTCACAGTTTTTATGTAAAAATAAAATAAAATTAGATGATTTAGTGTTTGAACATGACATCTAAACTTGGTTTTATTTACAGGTAAGAAATAGACTAAGATTGTGGAATTATATAATGAAAGAAAAAAAAAAGAAATGATAACAAAAAGGGTGAGGGTGTCTCAACCATAAGTGATAGAAAGAATGACAATATGATTTTGATTGAAAAGACTAAATAAAACAATATATATTTATTATTCAATTATTTAATGGAATGTTTGTTATATATGAGGCCTTTTAAAATGGTTTTGGTCCTAAATGATTACATAATATGTTTAACTTATTTTATTTTTAGTTGATATCATTTGTTTTTTTTTTCGGAACAAAAGAGGGATATAATATTACTCAAAGAGAATACAAAGTTCAATACAGATGGGGCCCACAGCCGAAAATAAAAGAAAATAGGGAGGACACGCTAGAAAGCGGCCTAGAAATCCCCCAATGGGATTAAACATAAACAAACAACCTAACTAAGAATGAAGTCTAATATATACTCGACTAAATTCCAATGCAAACAGACCAAGGGGAAAAGAAAACCAAAGGCAATAAAAACCGAGGCAAAACCAAACATTAAATAGATACAGCTGCAAATTCTTCCCAGTCTCTGATGGCAGATTTGATCAAGGCTGGGATTGGCATAAGAGATTTTTGAAAAAGCCAAAGGTTGCTTGACTTCCATAGCCACCAAAAGAGGTATGTTGTGAGTTGGATGCGGGCCTCAGCCACATTTGATTTGGCTATAGATCACACCTGCCACCACCATGATCTGAAATTGTTCTCTGCTGTACAAGTCCCCTCCCAAGTCACAGGGCTAATCTTCCATAAAATCTTTGCTCGAGGGCATTGGAAAAAAACATGGTTCACAATTTCTGTATCTTCTCCACATGATTAACATATGTGATCAACTGGAATGCCTTTTCTCAAAAGATTATGTTTAACGGGAAATCTGTTGGAATTGCACTCCCATAAGAAGTGCTTTAACTTGTTGTGCACCCTCGGCCTCCATGTTCTTGTTTTTTCTTTGTTAATGATTTTATGATTAGAGCTGCTCTGAGGGGTATCCATAATCTGCAGTTTTTTGTCAACAAGAAAGGAGTATGAGGAAGATACAGAAAACAAGCCATTCTTATCAAAGCCCCAATAAAATTTGTCCTCTCTGTTAGGATTCATTGTGTTGATCTTCAAAATGGCTTGACAGTCCTCAACATAAAAAACCTGGGAAACCAACCAAGAATTCCAATTGAGGCCATTGTCACTAAGGAGATCTTTGATCCAGATCAGATGACCCACAACAATGTCCAGTAATTCCAGTTTGTGAGAGATGAGTGAGGGGATCCAATTAGTGTCAGAGATCTTGGTTGAGACACCATTTCCAATCTGAATTCTGAAACCCTTTGTAAAAGTGGGGAGGATCTGCAACCAACTGTTCCATTGCCAAGAACAATTCTGGGATTTAGTTGCATCAAAAATGGATGAGGAAGGATAGTACCTGCTCTTGAGAACTCTGCTGAGAAGTAACTGAGGATGTGCTGTAATTCTCCAGAGTTGGTTGCATATTAGGGCTTCATTAAAAAGTCTTACATCCTGAAAGCCAAGTCCTCCTTCATCTTTTGGAAGAGTCAGTTTGTTCCAGGACCTCCAATGGACACTTTTCTCTTGGTTTTCCCCCTTACTCCACCAAAAAGAGGCACAAAGTCTTGAGATCTCCTTAACAACAGAAATAGGAAGTTTGAAGCATGCCATAGTAAATATGGGGATGGCATTCAGAACAGCCCTGATGAGCACCTCTTTTCCTGCGGGGGATAGGAGTTTAGATTGCCAGCTACTCAATCTAGCTTTTACTGAGCTAATAACATAATCAAAAGCTCCCTTATTAGATTTTCCAATCCCCGGAGGCAGCCCCTATATCTAGTAGAATAATGTCTGCTGATTCCATGGAGCTGTCTACAGATTTGAACTTGCAGGGCATTATGGGAATTCTTACTGAAGAATATTGGAGATTTGTTCAAGTTTACTTTCTGTCCTGTGTACAGTCTGAAATTCTTCAGAATACTAAGAAGTTTCTGCAATTGATCCACACCAGCCCTACAAAACAGCAATGCATCATCTGCAAACAATAGATGAGAGAGTGTAGGGCCATCTCTTGAAATTTTCAGACCAGATAAAGTGCCGGAATTGATAGCATTGGATAACATGGATGATAGCAGCTCAACAATGATAAGGAAAACATAAAGTGACAGTGGATCATGCCTGATGCCCCTTATAGGGAAGATAGACTTACTGATTTGACCATTGATATTTAATGCAAGAGAGGTAGAAGATAGACATTCCAGAATCAGTTTCACAAAAGGAGGAGCAAATCCCATTTTAAGCATAATACCATGTAAGCTTTTCCACTCAATTCTGTCAAAAGCCTTCATCAAGTCTAATTTCAGAGCCATAAAGCAATGCTTACCATTCTTGTGTCTGTTCAAAAAATGGAAAAACTTCTGGGTAATAATAACATTGTCCAGAAGTTTTCTGCCTTTTAAAAAGGCTGATTGGCAAGGATTAATGCAAGGGTCAAGACAAGATTGCAGTCTAGTGGCTAGAAGCTTGGAGATTGTTTTGTAAACCACTGTGCAAAGGCTTATAGGTCTGAACTGGTCATGAAATCTGGGTTTTTGCATTTTGAAATCAATGTAATAAGGGTCTGGTTCCAGTACTTAAGCATCATTCCAGATGAGAAAAAGCTTTTGACAGCTGCAATGAAATCCCTATTAATAACATCCTAGAAGTGATGGTAATACAAAGGATTCATACCTTCTTCACCAGGGGCCTTCTCAGGAGCAAGACTGAATAGGGCTAATTTAATCTCTTCATCCTCCACTGGTTTAAGAAGGTCATTGTTCATGGCTTCAGAGATAGTTTTTGGAACAAGATGTAATAGGTTGTCTTCTTCCCATGACCCCTCTGAAGTGAATAAGGAGTTGTAGAAGTATGTGATGTGGTGCTCAATCTCAGGCTGAGTTTGATAAGTCAAGTTGTTCATGTCTACCAATCTGGTAATAGAGTTCAATTTCCTCTTGTGCCTGACATAAGCATGAATGAAACTGAAATTATTGTCCCCATGCTTAAGCCAAAGATGTATGGCCTTCTGTTGCCAAAATTGCTCCTCCTGGCAGTGATCTTTATTAAGATCTCTCCTTGTTTTGTCCCATGCATCCCAATCTTTTTCTCTCCCTTCAACAGTTAAAGCTTGAAGTTGGCAGTAAGATCCTCAATTTTACCAATTCTCTGCTTCCTGAATTGTGAACTCCACTGAAGTAAAGCTAGCTTTGTGTCTTTTATTTTTTCCTTTAGGATAAAAAATAGAGTTCCCAAGTATTGCTTTGTCCATTCCTGCTTAACCACCTTAGAACAACCTTCCATTGTTAGCCATCTCTTATCAAAGAAAAATCTCTTCTTGGGTCTCTTCAGTTGAGAACCATAGTCAAGTAATAACATAGAGTGATCTGGGGCACCTTTAATGACATTATTAACAGAGCATTGTGGTACTGCTCCATCCAAACTAGAGAGGCAAATCCTCGGTCGAGTTTTTCCTCAACAAACTCTTCTGGATCCCTGTTATTTGCCTAGGTGAATGGATACCCTATCATAACAATCTCTTCCATTTCCATTTTGCCATTAAAGTCAATAAATCCAAAGCAGGTTCTCTCATCTCTGGCCCTTCCTGCTCTTTTGTCTTCTGAAAATCTGATATCGTTCCAGTCGCCAATGATAAACCATTTGTCACCCCAACTAGACTTATCTTGGATGAGTGTAGCCTACTGACTCTCTCTGATGAATTTACTAGTGTTCAAATAAACAAATACTCCCCAAGAATTAGTCCCCTCCGAATCAATGAACTCTACTGCAATGTAGAATTCTTTACTGACTACTTGGATAACATTGATGTTATTCCCCCAAAGAAGAAGCATCCCTCCACTGAGACCATGGGGATCAACAATTTCAAACCTATTATCAAACCCCAGCTTCTTAATAACAGTTTTCACAAAATGCTGCCTATTTTTAGCTTCTTAATATCATTTGTTCATTTATACTTAAATTTGAGGTCGTCTAAAAGTTTCTGACTAAAGTGACTGCCTAAATTTTAATTTGTTTATTGCTGCACAATTATGCGACTATATTTTTTTATGAATAAAATTAGCATAATGTGTTAACTATTGTTAAATTATTGTTATTATAACACATGTTATTTTTTCTTAAGATAATGACAAGAATATATTATCGCTGGTTAATATTTACAATAGATAAAGTTCAATACTATTTACTATAATGCATCAACTAATCTTTTTTTACCATATATCATATATCATATATGTAAGTTTTACCAAAATAAATTTTATTCTTTTACAATTTATATAGCATAAATTAAATGTCTTTATTATCATTTTACAAAATTCTATGAATGTCATTTCTAAAAATTATATTAAACTACATTCTGTATGAATTATGTGAAAAAACAAAGTAATTTGTTATTGACATGAACATTAAGGTGATCCATCTTACACGTTCAAACAATTATTTTGCACATTAAAGGTGATTCATCTTGCACGTCATTCTAATCACAATCGGACTTATTTTGCACATAAATGAAATTGAATTTTATTTTTCCATTTAAAAAAAAGTGAAAGACATGTGGACCTAATTTGAAGCTAAATGCATGCGATTAAAATTGAGTCATTTTTATTATTTTTTCTTAGGTATTTAATTTATATTTTTAATTTTAATTGGCTCATATTTGTACATGTTATTTCAATTATTCTATATCAGATTATCTATATAATGTTGGGAAATAAGGTCGGATAAGATGGAATAATAATAATACACCAACGTAAAATCAATAAAAGACACGAAGATTTGTTAACCCAGTTCGGATTAAATCCTACGTCTGGGGGCGAACCAAGCCAGGAGAATAAACTACAAGAATAGGATAAACTGAATGTTACAACTCACACAAGCCCGTATGAATACACTCTCTCTACTCTTTTTCTTTCTCTCTTTGTTGTTATATTTTTGGTTGTTGTTTCGTTCATCAAATTTCTCCTCTATTTATAGAAGAAAAAATGTGGTGTGAATTGTGCACTTAATTCTTCAACAGAGGCTGCAACATTTTTCTTCACTTGTGTGCTGCACTTTTTTTTCTTCTTTTGTGTGCTGTCAAAATGAATGGGCACAGCACCCAATATTTGACTCAACAATCTCCCACTTGAGGACTGATTTCAATCTGTCCTCACACCTCATTGATCAACATGTTCATCTCTGCTCCTGGTTCTGCCGGGTCTGTCTGTTTTAATTATCAAGGCTGGTCGAAGCTGCACACAGCTTCAACTTTTCCAAAGTTACCGCCTTGGTCAACATGTCTGCAGGATTTCTCTCTCCCAGAACCTTTTTCAGCTGCAACACCTTCTTCTCTACAAGTTGTCGGATGAAATGATACTTAACCTCGATGTGCTTCGTTCGCGAGTGAAACGCGGGGTTCTTTGCCAGATGGATTGCACTCTGGCTATCGCTGTATAGAGCCACATCCTCTTGAGGTCTCCCAAGTTCATTCAGGAAGTTTTGCAGCCAAACGAGCTCCTTGGCTGCCTCCGTCACTGCCACAGACTCAGCTTCCGTTGTGGACAATGTGACTATCTTCTGTAGTTTTGAGATCCAAGATACGGCCGTCCCGCCGTAAGTGAACACGTACCCAGTAGTACTCCTCCTCTTGTCAAGATCACTTCCTGCAAAATCAGCATCGACAAACCCAGACAGGGTAAGGGTACCCCTGCTAAATACCAATGCCCGGTCCTTAGTACCTCTCAGGTACCTAAGGATCCACTTTACCGCATCCCAGTGCATCACTCCAGGATTGCTCATGAACCGGCTGACTACTCCCACTGCATGTGCTATGTCTGGCCGGGTGCAGACCATAGCGTACATTAGGCTCCCGATGGCCGAAGCATACGGTGTAACTCTCATCTTTTCTTTTTTAGAGTCATCCTCGGGCGAATCCTTGTTAGACTACTTGAACTGTCTTCCCAATGGCACTCGAACTGGCTTTGCAATATTTATATTGAATCTGCACAACACCTTCTCAATATAATCAGATTGAGAAAGCCAAAGTTTACCAGCATTCCTGTCCCTCGTGATTTTCATGCCCAGTATCTGTCTCGCTTCTCCTAGATCCTTCATATCAAATCTCCTTGATAGCTGATCTTTGAGCCTCTCGATCTCCTTGACATCTGATCCTGCTATCAGCATGTCATCCATATATAGCAGTATAATAATGAAAGAGTTACCGAACCTCTTCACATAGCAACAATGATCAGCATTACACCTGGAGTATCCTATCTCCAGCATGAAATTATCAAATTTTCGGTACCACTGTCGAGGAGCCGGTTTCAGTCCGTAAAAGCTCTTCTTTAGGTGACAGACCTGCTGATCATTTCCTCTATATCCCTCTGGTTGCACCATGTAAATTTCCTCCTCGAGATCCCCATGCAGAAAGGTCGTCTTCATATCTAACTGTTGCAACTCCAAATTTTCCGCCGCTACCATGCTTAACACTAGACGAATAGTGGTTAACTTAACAACAGGTGTAAAAACATCGGTAAAGTCAATACTGTATCTCTGTTGGAATCCCTTTACTACAAGTCTGGCCTTGTACCGTTTTGTTCCATCGGATTCCTCCTTAACCCGATAGACCCATCTGTTTTGAAGCGCCTTCTTTCCTTGTGGGATATCACACAAATCCCATGTGTGGTTCTTCTTCAACGAGTTCATCTCGTCATCCATCGCAAGCTCCCACTTGCTCTTGTGGGCATCTTTAACTGCCTCTGCATAACAGTCGGGTTCCCCAGAATGAGATAAAAGTAGGTAATAAAGAGAAGGGGAGTACCTATCTGGGGCCCTTCTCATCATCGGTTCTCGGCCCAGTGCCAGAGGCGTGCTGCTCTCAGCAATCGGTTCATCCGATTCTGGTTCTGCCTCTTCTTCTGTACGCTCGATCTCATCTATCTGAGCTCTCACTGAATCTGCTGGTCTCATGATTCCGGTATTTGAAATATCGAGACCAACATACTCCTGCATGGTCTTGTCATCGTCTGGGTATTCCTTCCGGTCCTTGTACATTATGCCTTCATTGAACACCACATTACGACTGCGAATAATTTTCTGATTTTGATCATCCCAAAATCTATACCAAAATTCGTCAGTCCCATATCCAATGAATGTACATTTGATGGACTTAGCATCCAGCTTTGTCTGGTCGTCGTTCAAAACGTAAGCCAAACAACCAAAGGTACGTAAGAAAGAGACATCACCTTCCTTACCACTCAAGACCTCTTCTAGAATTTTGTTGTTCAGTGGGACAGAAGGCCCTCGGTTGATCAAGAAAGCGGCCGTGCTGACTGCTTCTGCCCAAAACATCCTGGGCAGTCCACTCTTCAATCGCATGCATCTTGCACGCTCATTCAGTGTCCTGTTCATCCTCTCCGCAATGCCATTTTGTTGAGGTGTCTCTGGGACCGTCTTCTGCATCTGGATCCCATGATCAGCGCAGTATTCCTTGATGGCTTCACTGTTGTACTCGTCACCATTGTCGGATCTGAGACATTTCACTTCCAGACCTGTCTTTTTCTCCACGAGTGCTCTCCATCTCCTGAAAGTATCAAAGGCTTCGGATTTTCTTTTCAGAAAGTACACCCATACCTTTCTTGTGCAGTCATCGACGAATGTCATGTAGTACATCGATCCTCCAAGAGATGTCACCCGGTGCTGGCCCCCATAAGTCAGTGTGCACGAGCTCCAGTTTTTCTGTCTTTGGAGCTCTCCCGGTGGTCGTGAAACTCACTCGCTTCTGCTTTCCAAGCACGCATTGCTCACAGAGACCCATGTCCACTGACTCCAACTCGGGTAAAAGTCCTCTCGACTTTAGTACCTTCATTCCTTTCTCGCTCATGTGGCCCAAACGACTGTGCCACAAGTGCGATTGTGAGACAGCTCCTGCCAGGAGAATGTTTGAGTTGGATCCACTCGCCGTGTAAAGCGTTCCTGAATTCAGCCCTCTTGCCAAAGTCATAGCTCCTCGGCTGTCCTTCCACTTTCCGTCTCCAAACATTGTGTGGAAGCCGTCATTGTCTAGCTGTCCAACTGAGATGAGATTTCTCTTTAGTCCTGGAATGTGCCTCACATTCCGTAGGGTCCAGCATGACCCATTTGCTGACTTGATATGCACATCTCTCTTCCCTATAATTTTTAGGGGTTTGTTGTCTGCAAGATATAACACGCCAAAATTACCTGCAGTGTATGGCTCCATGATGTCTCTGCTACTGCAAGAGTGAAACGAGGCCCATGAGTCCACGATCTAGTCATCGAGCGAGCTTCTCACACTCAACAAGAGTGCATCTGCTGTGTCCTCCGTCGCGGCATTGGCTGTCCGACCCTCTTTGTCCTTCTTCGGTGCCCGGCATTCACTTTTCATATGCCCAGGCTTCTCGCAGTTCCAACACACCATTTCTTTCTTGCCTTTATTCTTCCCCCTGGATTTTGACCTCCCACGGATTTTCCCTTGTGTTTTGGGTCTCCCTCTGGACTCTGTATGTAAGGCTGAGCCAGACGACCCACCCGTCTGATTTCTGCGGGTCTCCTTGTTCAACATCATATCTTTTATGTTGTCGAACTTCATCTTCTCCTTGCCAGAAGAAGTGCTCACCGAAGTAACAACCACGTCCCAACTGTCCGGCAATGATGAGAGCAAGATTAGGGCTTTTACCTCATCATCAAACGAAATATCCACTGATGCCAATTGCGTCGTGAGTTGGTTAAAATCGTTGAGATGATCGGCCACTGACTTTCGTTCCTCCATTTGCAATTTGAACAGCTTTTTCATCAGCATCACCTTGTTTATTGCTGATGGTTGTTCATACATGTCGGCGAGTATCTGCAAGACCTCCTTCGTGCTTTTTGCTCCCTTCACATGGTAGGCGACGTTCCGAGAGAGCGAAAGAATTATAGCGCTCATCGCCTTCCGATCGAGCACCTTCCATTCATCATCGCTCATCTTCTCGGGCTTTTCTCCAAGAGGTGCGTAGAGGTCCTTCCCGTACAGGTAAGCCTCCATTTGCATTCGCCAGAATCCAAAGTCGGAACCATTGAACCGTTCGACTGGAATCTTTCCCTCCATCTTATCTCCAACCTCCTGGCTCTGATACCAGTTGTTGGGAAATAAGGTCGGATAAGATGGAATAATAATAATACACCAACGTAAAATCAATAAAAGACACGAAGATTTGTTAACCCAGTTCGGATTAAATCCTACGTCTGGGGGCGAACCAAGCCAGGAGAATAAACTAGAAGAATAGGATAAACCGAATGTTACAACTCACATAAGCCCGTATGATTATGAATACACTCTCTCTACTCTTTTTCTCTCTCTCTCTCTCTGTTTTTATATTTTTGGTTGTTGTTTCGTTCATCAAATTTCCCCTCTACTTATAGAAGAAAAAATGTGGTGTGAATTGTGCACTTAATTCTTCAACAGAGGCTGCAACATTTTTCTTCACTTGTGTGCTGCACTTTTTTTTCTTCTTTTGTGTGTTGTCAAAATGAATGGGCACAACACCCAATATTTGACTCAACATATAATAGTAATAATGTCTTTCGTTAATCACAAATGAAAAAAAATCATATTATTATCAAGACATTTTTTTCCTTCAAGGAATGTCTTCAATGTGACAAATACTAATTATCATCGAATATCACAAATAATTTTTTAATGTTAAATTTATTTAATCTAAAAATATTTATGGTATGGTATTTTATAGATACAATCAATTATATCTTGTTGTTTCTATAGTCATGGTTTTTGTTGTCTCATGATTATTATTTATGATGATAATGGTAATAATTAATACAGTACATCCACTAAAAAAGTTGTATTTGGCTAAACATTTTTAAAATATAATGAATATTTTTAAAATATAATGAATCGATTTTCATAATAATTTTTTTCTATAAATATTTTATGAATTTTTTGTATTTATTTAAATTATAATTCATTCATATAATTTTTTAACATCAGGCCGTGCAACGCGCGAGTGACGTACTAGTATAGTTTGAAAGGCTAGAGCCGAGAGGGATTTCAAGGGTCTGGGTGAATCAAAGGCTAGAGCCGAGAGGGATTTCAAGGGTCAAGGTGAATTTCCACCAAATAACCATGTAAAAGTTGTGTTGATTTTCGTTACTGTAGAGCTTTTGATAAGTTTTTATATTTTGAGCATATTATGTTCGATCTTCATTAATTAACAAATTTTTTATGTAATTGTAAAAGTTATTGTGCTAATTTTTCGTTTACTAGACATATTTTCTAGAAATCACGGACATATCACATAGGTGAGGTTGATGTACCCGTAAGAACACATGTAGATTATTATTATTATTATTATTATTAGTTTTATTATTATTATTATTATTATTATTATTATTATTATTATTATTATTTAGTGGTTTGGTAGAAAAGTTAATGGCCCCGAGTGTACCTTAATTCTCCTGTTGGGAGCACACTCGGGCATTCTCTTGTTGGGAGTGTTTTTTGTTGTTTTGTGGTGTGATTTGTGGTTGTTTATATTTTGGTGTTGTTGTTATTCTAGTATTGCTAGTAGTGTTTCGTCTAGGTTGCATCGGTGGGGTTGTAACCTCTCATTCCCGGGTTCTGGGCCTATCTTTTGTACTTTGCTTTTTGGCTTTTTTAATGAGATCGTTTATGTCGTTGGGAAAAAAAAAAGGTAGAAAAGTTAAGGTTTAGGGTTATGAGCCTTATATAAAGGAATCCATCTAGATTATTTTTGTTGTTTGATTATGAATAAAAGATGAATTGATATTCATGTTTTGATGTTCTGGAAATTGTGATCTCATTAATATCGTCTCACTCGTACGCCTTTTCTCTACATCAGTTGGTATCAGAAGTCAGCATGATTCAAGATGCTGCCGCGGAAGGACGATATCAATGGGCGTGACGCCACCATTGAGTATCCGGGTCGACAAGCCACGGGCTTCGGCCGCCAGATCAATCAATTGGATCATCGGGTTGAGGATCTTTTGATGGGGATCGAAGAAGTGCGTCTTACGATCAACAACATGGATGAGGATTTGCAAAGAACCGTGACGCCGACAACCGGGGAGGTCACAGAGGACGTGGAGGTCGTGGTCCAAGCAGGGTTGTAACGCTCAGATTTTTATTTATTATTTATGGAGCTCAATTATATTTCCAGCTCAATTATATTTCCATAATTATTAAGTTTCTAAATTTGATGCACTTATTATATTTATTTGCATTAAATTAAATAATTAGAATTTAATATCTAAGTCATGGAGTATTTATTCGATTTTAATTATTAAGGTCGGATTTATCTAGCCCAAGTATCGGTTTATATTTTTAAAACCGAACCTTGGATTAATCAAAATTTTATTTAAGCGTAACGAAACCAAATTATTTTATTATTCGAGCCCAATGGATTTTGAGCGGATCCAATTCATTTTAATTAGTCGGCCCACTTTTAATTTGAGTAGTCGATTAATTTGAAGACCAAGCGATATTTTAAAAATCGAGCCCTCGTAGTATTTTAGTTCCGAGCCCAACATTATTTTTGGGCCCAACTATTTTAAATCGAGACATTTAAAATTTAGTCGAATTAAATTCTTGACCCGTGTGGTATTTTATACCCGAGCCCGAGCGTAGGATTTCTACTAGCCCAATTACATAACAATTTTTATGAGCCTGACTTTAGTAATTGTTGATGGGTGTCGAAACCAATAATAATAAATTCCTACTCGTCTAAAATATAAAATTGTAGTAGCAATGAGTAGGATCGTATCCACAGAGATTGGATAAAATGAACTGATGCAACTATTTCGCGAAGGAATAATAAATAAATGAAAAGATGGGGGGTTTGGATATGTTCAATCCACCTAAAATAATAAAAATGCAGTTCAATGAAAGTAAACACAAAAAGGAGAGATTCGAGATTTAAATAGAATGAATAAAGGAGATAAAATATCCAACCAAAGGAAAGATTCGTAGAAATTGTTCAATGATTCGATCATATATGCAAAGATAATTCTCCTACTCTCAATTAAACTGGTTATGGTTATTGGTACGACCTAATAACCTATCCTTCCTTACTTGTTCGATAATCAGGATACGATCACTAATTATTTCTCCAATCAACAGACAGTCCTAGATACGATCATAGGATTTAATCAACAGCATTGAAACCTAGAAGGACCACCAATTCTAGCCACAATCACACATGTAGGATCATTTAGACTAGATCATATATCTCCCTAAACATAAAATCAAAAACCATTAGTAATCAACTATGTTCTCTGCCACCAATATTAGAACAATCAAACAATTACGGATTTAATGTCCTAAATGGCGATATGATATTCAGATAATTGAACAAAGAGCTTTTTTTGCATCAATCAACAAAATAACAATTGATAATAAACACAAGAGAAATACGAATAAAAGGGAATAGGGAATTGAAAACTCAATTAGATCTCATAAATCATGTAGAACCAAATCATGAATAATCCTTTGGCTGGAAAAATAATTTAGCTATCCATAAACATGGTAGAATTCTCCATAAAATTCATCCTAAAAATAATAAAGACAGTAAAAATAAAATAAACTGCAAATGAATTCTTATTCTGTTGTGCGTGCGTTCAGAAGCCAGAGCAGATCCCGGAACAGATAAAAAAATAAAAACAACGAGTTGAGAAGAGAAAAAGAGAGAGGAGAGAGAAAGAAAATACCTAGCAGTCTGATTTAATTATCAGTCTAATCCTAATCCTAGAATAAAATAAGTAGAAAATAATATTCTCTCTCCAAAATATCCTAATAAATTAAAATAGTCCTTAAATAAATAAAAACTCCATAAAGTCTTTTATTTCTCTTTCCAACTTGAGACTCCTTCCTTCTTCGAACTCTCGTAGTAAATTAGCGTACCCACGCCTTAGCTCAAATTCGTCTCTTTCGCTTTCCAATCATCATAAATTCCAAATTCCGAGATATCCTACAAAAATTATAGAAACCAATTAAAATCAATAATTAAGCTCAAATAAACACCGAAAAAGTATGGAAAACATGGCATTTAACATGCCAAGAATACGACTTATCAAATCACCCCACACTTAAACGATGTTTGTCCTCAAGCATCAAGTCACATTCATCATCTCATCTCATAATCATCTCTATCATTCGTTGTCAACTCAAAACTATTTTGCACATATCAGAAACATAGCTCAAGAAAGGATCCTCATTAACCAACATCAATGAATAATCACCTCAACAATCAAATAACTAAAAACACATGAGATTCGAAAACTTCTCACAAGATGCGCTCAACGCTCGAATGTGTATAGGCTAAATATATAAAGTGTACGCTCAAGTCAAGACAATGAAGGATTTTACCATAAGCTTGCAAATATATCAAGCTCGTCCGCCCAAGAATCAATATGAACACACAAAATCGAAGGGTTTAAATGGGTTGTAATGGGGCTTGGGTAAGGTGGGATAAAAGGGCATATTAGGCTATGGGAATCAAAGAAATCATACAAACTCTTCACAAACGGAGCTCAATCCCAAAAGAAGTCACATTGACTGTCTAATTTCAAAAAAATGTATCTAACGTAAAGAACAAAGTAGCGCAACTCTCTACATTGTCATTCTACTCTCTACATTGTCATTCTCTCCAAAAAAAATTCTCTCTTTGTTTTTTTTTTTCATTCGAGTTTTTGTTGATTTTTTTTTCTCTTTTTTTTCCAGTTTGGTTTTTCTTTTTTTTATCAATCTTTTTTTTTTCGGAGCTCAAGCAAACCACAGTCAAGTCTACGCACATAAGCTCATCATGAATACAAATAATTTATATAATTGCTTCAACTCAAGGTTCAAAAGAGGGTATCAACAAAAAGGATATTGTGGCTTGTAACGTGGCTAAATCCAAAGAAAAGGCTAAGGCTCAAACTTGGCTCACTAGAGGTCAATGTGAAGGGTAGGCTTCCAAGAAAAAGGCTAAAAACAAAGGGCTAATCCTAATACCCTTATTAAGATATCGTGCATCCAAATTCATCAAAGTTAAACAAAGACGTGCATACCAAAGCAAGTTCTAGAAAAACCGACTAGTCATGACAACACACAATCAAGAAAATGGAGCATGATATTCAATGTATGCTCGTAGGCTTAAATCTCACCAAAAACAAGGTAATATGTGTCGAATCACATGCATTCGTCCGTCAATTAACCATCAAGAGTAATCAATCACCAAGTAGCAAAGGACTCCAAAATTATTTTCATGTGCAAATAAAATCAATTTTCACGAATTGGCACCAAATGAATCGAGAATAACCACAAGAGATACAATAAAAATAACTCAACACATAAGAACATAAACCTCAATATTTTAGCACGAGAAATGCAACACCAATTCAACAAGTAACCCCACCCCACACTTAAAAATTGACATTGTCCTCAATGGCACCAACTCAATGCTCAAATCACAAATATATATAAAATAAAAACAAGACAAGTAGAAAACTCCCCTGATTGAGCATCCGGTTGCATATTCTCCCCAGCTGAAGGGCCCGTTTTCATTATGCTTGGCTACTCGTCCTCTTGGCTCAGCCCACCGAATTTGAAATCCTCGACCCTTGCTTGAAAAGGCTGAGCTGACAGCAACAGGGATTCATTAATCGGACCTGAACGTATGGACAATGGTGATCATTGGTGACTCGCAGGTCGCTGATTCCAGGCGTCGGCCGTGTGGCGGTCAGCGAAGGCGAAATGGAGGTGGTGTTGTGCTGGCTCGCTGGTGGCAGGCGGCTGTCAGACAGTAGTGGACGGAGCAGCGCTGACGTTATGCCGGAAAAGGAGCAGCAGGGCTCTCCGGGAGAGCAGCAGCAGACATTTGACGACCTTGCTCGGTTATACCAAAAAAAGTCACGCTCGTAGTGGTCGGGCTGATCAGCAGGTCGGGCGAAATAGGTGATGGCGTGACTGAAACTGGAAGAGTTGTACGTGCGTTGGGTCGTTCGTCTCAGCGTTGGATCGAACAGCCCGTTTCCTCTGCCAATCGGGTCTGGGCGCGGGATTTCTCACGAGATTTGAGAACAGCGGCCAAGGTTGAAGATGATGCAATCCTTCGCGAGAAAAGAGCAGAGGACCATGGAATCACGGGTATCCCAGAAAAAGAGGGTCGCGCCAGCGGCTCGCCGCTGGTCATCTGAGGAAAAGGGTCGCGGTGGTCGTCTGAGAAAGAAGGGTCGCGCACAGTGGTCCGGAACAGGACGGACGCGTGCGGTGGTCAGTAACAGGATAGTCGCGGCGTGTTCACACGGTGGTCGTCCGACGACGGGGAAGAAGGAGTGAAGATGCGCGACGGGAATCGCGACTTCTGCGCGCACCTGAGAGAGAGAAGTTAGGCTGGGAAAAGAAGAAAGAAGATAAGAGAAGATCTGATTGCTGGGTGTCGAAACCAACAATTGATGGGTGTCGAAACCAACAATAATAAATTCCTACTCGTCTAAAATATAATATTGTAGTAGCAATGAGTAGGGTCGTATCCACAGAGATTGTATAAAATGAATTGATGCAACTATTTCGCGAAGGAATAATAAATAAATAAAAAGATGGGGGGTTTTTATATGTTCAATCCACCTAAAATAATAAAAATGTAGTTCAATGAAAGTAAACACAAAAAGGAGAGATTCAAGATTTAAATAGAATGAATAAAGGAGATAAAATATCCAACCAAAGGAAATATTCGTAGAAATGGTTCAATGATTCGATCATCGATGCAAAGATAATTCTCCTACTCTCAATTGAACTGGTTATGGTTATTGGTACGACATATAACCTATCCTTCCTTACTTGTTCGATAATCAGGATACAATCACTAATTATTTCTCCAATCAACAGACAGTCCTAGATACGATCATTGGATTTAATCTATCAACAGCATTGAAACCTAGAAGGACCACCAATTCTAGCCAATAATCACACATGTAGGATCATTTAGACTAGATCATATATCTCCCTAAACATAAAATCAAAAACCCTTAGTAATCAACTATGTTCTCTGCCACCAATATTAGAACAATCAAACAATTACAGATTTAATGTCCTAAATGGCGATATGCTATTCAGATAATTGAACAAAGAGCACTTTTTGCATCAATCAATCAAAATAACAATTGATAATAAACACAAGAGAAATACGAATAAAAGAGAATAGGGAATTGAAAACTCAATTAGATCTCACAAATCATGTAGAACCAAATCATGAATAATCCTTTGGCTGGAAAAATAATTTAGCTATCCATAAACATGGTAGAATTCTCCATAAAATTCATCCTAAAAATAATAAAGACAGTAAAAATAAAATAATCTGCAAATGAATTCTTATTCTGTTGTGCGTGCGTTCAGAAGCCAGAGCAGATCCCAGAACAGATAAAAAAATAAAAACGACGAGTTGAGAAGAGAAAAAGAGAGAGGAGAGAGAAAGAAAATACCTAGCAGTCTGATTTAATTATCAGTCTAATCCTAATCCTAGAATAAAATAAGTAGAAAATAATATTCTCTCTCCAAAATATCCTAATAAATTAAAATAGTCCTTAAATAAATAAAAACTCCATAAAGTCTTTTATTTCTCTTTCCAACTTGAGACTCCTTCCTTCTTCCAACTCTCGTAGGAAATTAGCGTGCCCACGCCTTAGCTCAAATTCGTCTCTTTCGCTTTCCAATCATCATAAATTCCAAATTCCCTGATATCCTATAAAAATTATAGAAATCAATTAAAATAAATAATTAAGCTCAAATAAACACCGAAAAAGTATGGAAAACATGACATTTCACATGCCAAGAATACGACTTATCAATTGTTATGTAATATCCCGTCAGTTTATCAGTATAAATCATGTTTTAGTTCCGATATGTTAATATCGTCGAGTATTAATTTTCGGAATTAACTTATTTCAGTCATTTTAGTCGAAATTATTCGAAATTATTTTCGATGTCCCGTTTACGTTCGGAATAATTTTAGTAATTAAGCATTATGTTAAGTTAATAATTAAACATAGAGGAGTAATTAATTAGTCACTAATCATGCTTAATAGTCCAAAGCCGTACGGATTTCTTCTCCTTAATTCCTAGTGCCGTGAGCACTTAAGTTGGGAAAATAAAGAATTTACCTCATTATAATTAAAATGAGGTGTCATCTTTTGGTGCAATTTAGAGGTGACTATTGGTTAATTATGATGACTAAGCTATATGGATTATTAGGTGTCATTAAAGGGTGAAGCCACCAAATCACTCATCACCCTAATCGGTTTAGTATATAAGTGGGTGTTGGGTGAATTTTTCCACCTCTTTAGCCATATATCTTCCTCATAAATTCAGCATATAGAGAGAGTAGAGAGATTAAGCAATTTTTTAAGTGAGCTACCGCACCAACACGCAACGCACGGCAAGAAGCACCCAATCGCATCGCACGCAAGTTCGGACTACACACGGTCACGGCGAGTATTTCACGTGTTTAACTCGACAAGGGAGCAGCTGAAGAGGTATATTGTTGGGTATCTCTTGGTTGTATATTTATTAGTGTCATGCAAATCGATTTTCATGTTGGCCGTGAGTCGTGTTTGCCGTGTGTAGTTGGTGTCGAGTCATGTTATGTTTTAAGTCGAATTCTCCGAACAACTTTCGCATGTTTAATCAGTTTATGTGAAATCATGATCAGTCAGTTTAGATTACTCGGAGTATGTTCACGTTTACGCGATGTTTTGGGCCAACGGGACGTGGTCGCGCATATAGCGCACCACGAGCCGTGCATGTGTGTCGAGTACGTTAAATTCAAATCCTTCGAGTATATCATGTTATTTTATTTAGTAATCATTGATCATGTTCAGTTAAGTATGATTTGCCGAGAGAAAATGTGGTTCGGTCGTGAAACGGCTTAACGCCATCGGCGGCGCACGGTGCGTCCGCCACAGCCAAGTTCAGTCCATTGAGCAAAAATTCATGTTTTCAGTTTAAATCAGTCCTTATGTTCATGTTATGTCATCTGAAGTTTGATTGTTCGAGAGTTGTTGTCGGAAGGCCGGCAAGG
>CACSLK010027831.1:9792277-9809093 GCA_902706635.1 Striga hermonthica
CAGCCAGCCAGTCCACTAGTCCGTGCCCGCAGCGCCCGTGTGCGTAGCACCCGGCAAGCCGCTGGCCGAGCCAGCACCCGACTGCCCGGTTCAGCCGACCGGCAGTCCGGTCCAGACCGATTCAGACCGGCTGGACCAGTTCAGTCAGTATTTATCAGTTTTAGTCCCGGTTCATGATTTCAGTGTCATTTTCAGTTAAAATTCTGGGTGCAGTTCAGTTCAGTTTCGTACTTAACCGGTTTCAGTTATACCGATTAAGTCCGAATATCATGTCAGGTTCAGTAGAGCATCTTAACATAATTAATCAGTTAATTTATCTGTCTGAGCATAGTCAGTAGTAATTTTTTATATTATATTTCAGTTTGATCAGGCATCAGCACTACCATTCAGTTTCAGCAGTTCAGGTGGGGACTCAGACTAAGTACTACATTGATTATAATTACGCTACCATGTTTGAGGTATGTATTATCAGTATCCGCTCGAAATGGTCGCCGGTCCATTCTAGGTTCTAGTGGCCTAATCTCCCCACTAGAGTGTGCACATGGTGTCCGGTATTAGTTTGTGCCGGCAGATTCCGGTATTAGTTTGTGCCGACAGATGTTCAGTTATCAGTTACGTGACTTATGTCGCGAGATCAGACCGGTATCAGATTTCAGTTTCAGTTTCAGTTCAGTTATATATGCCAGGATCATGATATTATTATTATTTTCAATGTTTACATTAGTATGAGTTTCTACGGAGCACAGTGCCTTAGTGCTCACGCCCCCACGCATTTCATGTTTTTCAGGTCGCAGGGTCGGGGACGAGGAGTGAGCTGGCGGGCTGTTCAGGATATTTGTGATTGATGTATATATGTTTTGCCATGGTGTTATTCCGCTAAACTTTCAAGTACTTTTAAACAGCTTTTGATCCGACTTTAGTCGGTTAATATATTATCACCGTTTTATTATTCATTTTAAATTTAACGGTTTTCAGAAAAGTCAAGTTTTCACGGTAGCATCCCGAATCAGTTTTTGCAAAATTAATATTTTATTTAATTATTCAGAAAAATTGCGAAAAACGCGTACTCTGATAGTATTAAAAAGTCGGGGTGTTACATGTTAGGCCCGATTTTAGGCCCAACAAGACCAAAACCCTAAGCTACTCTCCCCTTCTATAAATAGGTTGTCTCCCGACAACCAACATCCAAACCCTAGCCACCATCTACTATTAATTATCTTCTCCATCAAACACCCCTCATTTTCAAGATCTAGCTAAAGTTATTAGCATATAGTAAGATCATAGTCGATTCTTAAGCTCATACATCATTTCTTCATCTTCATCTAACCATGGCTTGAGCTTTTTCGGCGAATTCCCTCATTTTCCGGCGAAGTCCTCCCCAGGCGGAGCTCACGTCCAACCCAAGCTCGCATTTTTTTGGTCAGCTCCTCGTTTCCACGACCTCAGTCTGTGCCACCAGCTCAAAACCGCAAACCACGGTCAGCTCCTCGGTCCCAGCCCTTCACGCCGTTGTCCTTCTGCCCGAGCTCTGCCGTCGGGGACTAGCTCGCTCACATCAGCACGCCGACGTTCAAGCAAGGCCCTCAGCTCCTGTCCACGCGACCATTCCGGTGAAATTCCGACCAGCGTGCATCCTTTTGCAGCAGTCGCACCTTAACGCGCGACCAGCCGTCGAGCTTGCGCCATTTCCGACGCCACATCTCATTCTCGCCGCTGCTCTCCACCAGGCCTCCGAAAAACAGCAAACTCAGCCACTGAACATCCCGCATCCGCCATTTCCAGCCTCCTAGCTCGCTTCCAAGCTCCGCACAGCTGGAAATCGCGAGTCCAGTAGCTCCTCACGTCAAAAAATAGCGACTCCGAGCTCCAGTGGCACCGGACCACGATCCCTGTTGCAGTAGAACAGCGACCAAGCATTTTCAGTCCGGTTTCAGCACCTCCATCATGGATCCACGGCCCACACCCTTTTTCCCAGCCCGATTTGGCTCCTTTGACCATTTCTTAGCCTGATCTATTCGATCTATTCCCGAACCGCTCGTTTCGAACGATTTAAGGTATAATAACTAAAACTCAAATTTTATGACTTAGACTAAATGATATAAATGAGATACGAGAAAATGATATGTGATTTGAGTGATTTTGAAAAAAAAAAAAAAAAACGGGACATACGAGCTTAAAGCGATTTTTCGGGACTTGTTAAATAATAGTGATAAAATGATAAATTAAACTGGGTAAATCATAATAAATTTTCTTGAGGCTTAGTATGTGAGTAGGGAAATATTTAGAGTTTGTTTGATAGACGAACGAGACTTTTGAATGAATTGACCGGTTGAAGCGATTACTAGTTGAGGATGTTATGTTTCAAATTTCGTGAATTTTGGATGTTGTTTGGCTTAGTCTTGAAAATCGGGACTTCAGCCGAGGAATGCGATAATTTAGAAAAATAGCCGGATATGTTTTTAGCTGCATTTGTGGATTATAAATTAATGATAAATCACATAAAAAATATATATTAAATATCGGCCTTAAGTGAGTTAGAATTTTTTAGAATCAAATACTCTGGTTTATCCGGTTCCGATAACCGGGTATTTTTCCGGATCCGAATATAATTGACTGAACCCTAGAATTGTCGGAATATTTTTTTTAGCATCGTATCGTTAACTCGTAATGCATATCGTCGTCTCGTACTCGTGCTCGACTCTCGTCCGACTGTTGGAGCCGAATCGTTGAGTGTGTGCCCGTGCAACGAATCCAAGTCAAACACCAAGTTCGTGCCCATGCACCGAGTCCATCCGACCTACCGTCTATGCGCCGTATCCATTAGCCGTGGTCCAAGCGCGCCCCTGCGTCAGTGACTGTGGCACCGTTTCAAACTCGTGCATCGGCTAAGTCGTGTCAGTCGAGCTCGTGCCGGCCGAGTTGCCACGCCGAACTCGGACCACGGTCAAACCGAGCTGCACATAGTCAAGCGAATGATCGATCGGCTCAGAGTGAGTCGTAGGTCCAGTTCAGTCGAACCGGTCTTGTCAGTCCAAACGATTCGAGATAAATTTCAGATATCTTTCAGATAAATTTCAATTCCAGTCAGATTAAGATCTTAGATATAGTTAAGATTTCAGATAAAGTTAAGATTCCAGATAAAGTTAAGAATTCAGATAGATTAAAGATCCATATATAGTTTAGATTTCAGTCAGATTAGATTTAATTCAGATTTTAGTTACAGACATAGAAATATATTTGAGAGAACTCTAGAATGCCTCAAAGACAATAATATTTTCAAAATCAGCTCGTAAATCCCTAAAATAATTTTTAAAGCAGAGTGAGCGAACCTAGACAATAAGATATTAAAGATCTGAGTTTTATTCTGAGCCAGTACTTAGAATATTTCGCTCAATATATTTTGTAGCTGTTGTGTACAAATTGTTATTTTTACCGAGTATAGAATCGAAAGATTCGTTCCCCGGGTCGATCTCACGAGAAAAGCGGTCCGGAATTTAGTTTTGGTATCGATAACACAAAAAGGAAAATAAATCCTAAACACTCTAATTAGATAAAGATTGGGTAGATTATCAACTAAGAAATAAAATAAAATGCACAAAATATAAATTTACCTAAAACATGAAATAAACCTCAATGAAGAAGCTAGGGAATCGGGGATATACGTTATGGATCAAAATATGATTATCGAGCAAATGATCATTCGGTTAAGAGAATTTAATAAACTACTCGTTCAGAGATTGTCCTCAATAACTCTTCGTAACAAGAGGATTAATATGAACGGCAAATCAATAAGTCCTTTTAAACACATTGGCAATACCATTACGAACAATGTGTTTATTAAAAGGACTTATTGATTTGCCGTTCATATTAATCCTCTTGTTACGAAGAGTTAATATGAACGGCTATCGACTCCTCCTCTTTCGATTCCAAAAGTCGATTAAATAGCTTAATGGTTTTTAATCAATCAAGCAATAGATTCCATGAAATCATTCAAGAGCAAATCCAACCCAGTCGATGAACAATTGTAAATTGAAGTGTCACTACTTCAATGATTTTCAAAATTCCAAAACAATTTCACAAAACCCTAGTCAAGATCAACCCACATGAATTGAATAATCAACAAGCACAATAATCATAATTGAGATCAAAACATTAATCCCCTATCCCTAGCATGAAGATTTAGCTACTCATATTCAAGGTTAAACAATCAACCATACAAACCCAAGCTTCCATAATCAAAGATCAATTGAAAGAGAAACTTACAATTTAGATGAAATTGAAGGTTTAATCCAAGCACAAGATAAAAATCTCCAAGTGATGATGAAATCCAACAAATATAGTGTTCTTAGGGTAAGAGAAGGGGAAAAAACGAGTTTAGGGGATTCATTTCGGTCTGGGAATGAGTCCCAATGCCAAAGTACTCGAAAAATAGAGCAAAACGGGTTTTAAAAATTCTGGTCGCGACGTCCGCCGCGGCCGCGACCTTTCGCTGCAGTAGTGCTCCCGCGGCCGCGGGATTTCTCCGCTGCCCGCGGTGAACAAAATTTGGCTGCTGCGCGCGACTTTACGATTTTTGCTCGTTCGGGTTCATTTTAACTCAGAATTGAGTTCCGTTTTTTTCTACGCGTCGCTAACGAACCCCTCTATCTAACTATGCAAATCCATCAAATATTTTCTTGAAAACCTGTCCTCTCGGAGTTTCTTACCTGCACACCAAAAACGAAAACAAAACCAAAAAACACCGAAAAGCAAACGGAACACACCAAGACACTCAAAATAACGCAAAAGTGGACTAAAAACTAACTAAAAGACCTAACATAGGGGAAAAAGAAAGACAAAATGACAACGAAAAATGCAACAAAAATGGCACAAACAACTCCCCCACACTTAAACCTTTGTTCGTCCCGAACAATAAGAAAAGAAAACAAGACACGAGCATTGATATGGTTTCAAATAAGAAGAGTCTCAAAATACCCAATTCAATTGAGTCGAATTCCAACATACGCATGACCATATGACTCAAATATCAACTTGACCTTGAAATGACAAACTCTCAAAACATAGATCATCTCATATGTCTCACTCATTTTCTTATATGAATAAATGATAGGTACGCTCAAAATTGGTCAATATTCAAGTTTCAACATATGCTTGCCAATCGTTTAAATTACTCAAAGACAATCAAAGCTCAAAATATGCGAATCAAGAGGACTTCACGGGTTGTAATGCGGGTTTAAGGAAGGATATATATGCCAGAAAAGAAGCTCAAATAAACAACAAAATTCTCGAGCAAATAAATTACTCGAGTTCTCCGCTACCAATCTGGATTAAACAATATAACACAGTCACCATCCACCAAACAACTCCACAACCAACACCCTACTGCTCTAATCGAATTGCAACATCACTTGACCCAATTTCTTTTTCCTCTTTTTTTTATTATTTTTATTTGGAGAGTGACTTTTTTCGAACAAGAACGAATCGAAAAGACAACATTCTATAGGTTTAAACATTGGAGGTCATCCAAGTGTCCTACAGTAGTTTCCCGATGCTCATTACCCGTCAACGTGAATCAACTAGTAAGTGGAGCAGAATCCATTCGAATCGCCTTTTGAGCTCTCATTTTTGTTTTTGTTTTTTTTTTAACTGGTCAACCAAATAACAATGCAACTCAATATCCACCATATTCATAAATACCAAAAATTCCCCAGACATCACACAAATCAGTCAACAGGTTGACAAGAAAAGGTTTTAAGCTCAAACGGGCTACTAGTGGAGAAATAAATTTTAGGACAATGAACAAGGCAGAAGTGAGCTAATCAAACAAAACGCCTCAATCATATTCGCAATTTCAAACTCTAATTGATTCCTTTCAAACAAACTCAAGGCAAGTTCTAATCATGCAAGAATACGACCAATATCTCACAAGAAAGAAGAGAAAGGACCAAAACCTCACAAGGCAAATAGATGTCATTCAAAGTAATCAAGAAAATACCGAGGCAATGACCACACGTTCGTTATCACAACTTCCCAATTTCATCAAACATTCATCAACAATTCATATTATCCACCAATACCACATGCTCAACAACACAAAATCCTAAAACTAGACTGATCCACCATATAAACATACAAAATCCAACTAGACTCCCCCACACTTAAAATGAGGCAATGACCTCATTGCTTCAACTCAAAACAGGAAGTCAAATACTAGGACCAAACAACTTCATATAGAAAATCGATACCAGCAACTACCACAAGAACACAAAACTTCACGAAGCAACTCAAAAAGAGAAAAATAAAGAAAAGGGTGTGCAAACCGAAATGCCTCGAGGAGAATAAACATCTACGTATAAGCAGCTCGCCTATGCTCAGCCTCGCAAACTCATACCTGCCAATAACAAAATCACAAAACTCCAAACTCCCATTATTCCAAGATAAAACTAAAAAGCGAAAAGAAAAATGTTTAAGAAAGCAGTAAACCACTTGGGTTGCCTCCCAAGAAGCACTTGTTTAACGTCATTAGCTTGACGAAACCTGAGGGGGACTCAACCGGGATCTAGGAAGAAGTGACGGTCGTGCCACGCCTTCGTGTTTTCCAGAAGTGGTAGCATGGGAAGCTTGGCGAGAAGGCTGGCATAGTGGATTCGGGTGGCGATGTTCTTCTTGAAGCGGGCTCGGGCATGAGCAATCCCCAAATCTAAGCGCAGAGCTTTTCCCACACGAGCTCTGTCGTCGATCTCCGAAAGTATAAGCTCATCTGTGGAGCAAGTCGAACTGAATACGCCCCACTTCGTAACACTGTGCAACGGCTTCAGATAAGGATGCTCCAACTCGGATGTGGGGGAAGGGACTTGAGAATCAAGCCCGTGAGTCTCCTCATCTGAAATAACGTCAACGTCTCGCTGGAGTGCATCATCTTCTTCTTCGGACTCACACATTTGCTTCATCGTACGGGCTTGAGTATCAAGCATGAGGTGGGGGTCATCAACTTTTGCCTCGATTGAGCTTGTATGTGCTGCAAGAATCTCCATTTGTGTGCTCAGTCGAGCACACCCAAGCTCAATCTCCACATCTCGAGTGGACTGGGCAGATATGCGAGCAAGGATGAGGTCGAGCTTCTCATCGATCGACAAAGCAGCCTCCCGAGGCTCATCCCTATGTGTAGGTTCACCTTGAGCGGCGGGCTCGGGAGTGACATTGGTAACTCGATCCTTTAAGGATTGCGCGCGCTCCACTAGGTTCTCGATTGTGGACTCGATATTGCTCCTACGGACAACCTGGGATGCCAAAAGAGCGAGGGCCTGATCGAGCTTGGCATTGTACTTTGAGGAGTCCTCGAGGTTCTCCCATGACTGCTCAACAGGTACTGACTCCCACTGCTGCTCGTAAGGACATGACCAAGTATGGTCATAGTCCCAAGAATCGTAGTATGGAGGTGGCTGATTCAGACGGGCACACCGGGTTGTGGTCTCTTCTTCCTGAGCTAACCGGGATGTTGCGAATTCATAAATATGGTCGAGCTTCTCATTGAATTCGTGGGACTCATAATGTTGCTCGACTGGGAAGGGGTCCCAGTACTGCCCGGAAGGATATTGATATGGTTGGTTATAGTACCCGGTGTGATAGCTCAGCTCATTAACCCAAGATTGGGTGTGCGGTGGTGGGTAGACACAGTTAAAGTTCATACCTCCTGCACACCAAAATAGAACAACCACACGTAGCCATGAAAAAAGAAGGAAAAAAGAAAAAGAAAGAAAACTAAAACAAAAGGAGCAAAAAATAAATCAAGGATGCACAAAAGAGAGAACAAAAGTACGAAAATCACGAAAATAAAAGAAACACGAAAAATAAAATCAATACAAAAACCAAATTTCCTACTTGCCTTCCCCGGCAACGGCGCCAAATTTGTTGTGTACAAATTGTTATTTTTACTGAGTATCGAATCGAAATATTCGTTCCCCTGGTCGATCTCACGAGGAAGGCGGTTCGGAATTTAGTTTTGGTATTGGTAGCACAAAAAGAAAAAATAAATCCTAAACACTCTAATCAGATAAAGATTGGGTAGATTATCAACTAAGAAATAATATAAAATACATAAAATATAAATTTACCTAAAACATGAAATAAACCTCAATGAAGAAGCTAGGGAATCGGGGATATCCGTTATGGCTCAAAATACGATTATCGAGCAAATGATCATTCGGTTAAGAGAATTTAATAAACTACTCGTTCAGAGATTGTCCTCAATAACTCTTCGTAACAAGAGGATTAATATGAACGGCAAATCAATAAGTCCTTTTAAACACATTGGCAATACCATTACGAACAAGCCAATTTCATGTGGCCTAGGTCTATCGACTCCTCCTCTTTCGATTCCAAAAGTCGATTAAATAGCTTAATGGTTTTTAATCAATCAAGCAATAGATTCCATGAAATCATTCAAGAGAAAATCCAACCCAATCAATGAACAATTGTAAATTGAAGTGTCACTACTTCAATGATTTTCAAAATTCCAAAACAATTTCACAAAACCCTAGTCAAGATCAACCCACATGAATTGAATAATCAACAAGCACAATAATCATAATTGAGATCAAAACATTAATCCCCTATCCCTAGCATGAAGATTTAGCTACTCATATTCAAGATTAAACAATCAACCATACAAACCCAAGCTTCCATAATCAAAGATCAATTGAAAGAGAAACTTACAATTTAGATGAAATTGAAGGTTTAATCCAAGCACAAGATAAAAATCTCCAAGTGATGATGAAATCCAACATTAATATAGTGTTCTTAGGGTAAGAAAAGGGGAAAAAAAACGAGTTTGGGGGATTCATTTCGGTCTGAGAATGAGTCCCAATGCCAAAGTACTCGAAAAATAGAGCAAAAAAGGGTTTTAAAAATTTTGGTCGCGACCTCCGCGGCCGCGGGGAGCTCCGCGGCCGCGACCTTTCGCTGCAGTAGTGCTCCCGCGGCCGCGGGATTTCTCCGCTGCCCGCGGTGAACAAAATTTGGTTGTTGCGCGCGGCTTTACGATTTTTGCTCGTTCGGGTTCGTCTTAACTCGGAATTGAGTTCCGTTTTCTTCTACGCGTCGCTAACGAACCCCTCTATATTTTCTTGAAAACCTGTCCTCTCGGAGTTTCTTACCTTCACACCAAAAACAAAAACAAAACTAAAAAACACCGGAAAGCAAACGGAACACACCAAGACACTCAAAATAACGCAAAACACGCAATAAATGACAAAACGGAATAAAAACTAACTAAAAGACCTAACATAGGGGAAAAAGAAAGACAAAATGACAACGAATAATGCAACAAAAATGGGACAAACAGTAGCTTGCAAAGGGTCGAGCCTCCGTCAGCTACCTACTTCATTTTCAGCTTTTGCATCCGCCAGTTTCCAGGTGGGGACCATGTACTGTGTATTTCATTGCTTTTAATAATTTACCATGTCCGAGGTCTATATGTGATTAAATTGAAGGACCGAGACAGATGAGTGATCTCGTCTTGGTCAAGATGTCAAATGTCAGTTATGACTTAGATGAGTGCGCGAGGCCCAGCCTAAGTCCAGCGTCCAGATGAGTGGGTGATGCCCAGCCTGGATTTCTGTGAGAGGGGACCCCCAGAGTATGCACATGAGTATCGGTTAACCGTTAGTCCCATAGCCAGACTAGTTTAGTCATATATATGTTGATTTCATAGTTTGTTATTAATTGTGTTGAGTATTCAGTGCTGGTCCCGACGGGGCACCATTGATTCCTTTGTGCTCACGCCTCCCCACTACCCTATTTTTCAGGTCATGGAGTCCCGCGTGACGCGTGAGCATATATGTGGTGTTGGTCCAGCTTCAGGACATTTTTGTGAAAACATGTCATATAGTATTTGAACATGTTTGAATTATCTATGTTTGTTTTTATGCTTGTGTGTTTTTCCGAACTTGTACTTGCTTCCGCATGTTAGACTTGTGTTTCAGATGTCAGATTATGTCAAATTTTCAGAATATGCATGTTTTATCTGGTATTATTCATGGCCTTAATTCTAGAATGACTTTACTTGGTCGCATGCATGATAGATTAAAGAGATAAAGATATAAAGATTAAAGTTGACTAGCATCTCGCGTTTTAAACTTAAAGTATTTTCGAACAAAAATTAAGATGAGTTTTCGAAATTTAAATTAGTGCTTTTCAATTATAGCGCGAAAAATTTACTATGATTTTAGTAAGTTTAGGCGGGGTGTTACAGGGACGCCCCACTGGAGATCTCCACAGCCACCATCCAACGATGAAGACGGCGAGGATACCATCTCGGAGGTTAATCCATTCGGCTAGTGGCAACCTCCGCACGTCGAGGCTGACCCATTCGCGGCATACGGCAACCGTGACATGTGGCGACGGGGCACGGTCTTCGTGGACGACGACGATCAACGCGATGACAAAGGCAAGTGCAAGGCGGCTGCCTTCGCCAGCAGATATCGTGCCCGACACGATCTGAGACTTGAACGTGATGGTGTCGGCTTCGCGGGGTTCAACCAGCAGCGACACAGTTGGGATTTTGGGCACATTTTTTGGGTCTGTCAAGGACCCGAAGACTTTGGGCCTATGCAGAGGGAATTTGATCACGAATATGGTCAATGGGAGGGCTCGTTTCGCGTTGACATTGTCGAATTCGATGGAGAGAAAGTTGATGGGCCATTGTATGACGGTCCACCGATCTTTAATGAAGAGCTCCGGTGACAGAGAATAATCTTTGCGGGGACATGGGAATTGATGAGAATGCAGTTGTCTACATGGATGGAGATGGTTTCAAAATGTGTAGTGGATCAGTATTAATTGATGTATATTCAGACATTGATACATCCATTGCTTGTGATTCATGTGATATGTGGTATAACGTTTTTTGTGTGGGAATTGATCCTAAAGGCAGATGTGTTGGTTCTTGGTTGTGCCCAAGAGTCTCAGTATGCTGATGATGGTGAGACGGCTGTAGTCGTATCCTTGTTTGATAAAAATCAAGAGTGTGTAGCATTGGTTGGGCGACGTTCAACTTTCGTGTTTGACCGGGGAAAACGACGGGGGTTTTCTACCATGGATTTGACACCACACGTCGGCCACGGGAGTGCATCGGCTTCGAGCGCGAAGCCTTCCAAACCGGGGGAGAATGGTGTATATTAGTATTATTGTTATTATATTATTATTATTATTATTATTATTATTATTATTATTATTATTATTATTATTATTATTATTTAGTGGCTTGGTGCACAAATTAGGGTTTAGGGTTAGGGGTCTTATATAAAGGACTCCCTCTAGTTTATTTTAGTTGGTTGATTATGAATAAAAGATGATTTGATATTCGTGTTTTGATGTTTTTGAGATTGCGATCTCATTAATATCGTCGCACTCATACGCCTTTTCCCTACATCAGTACACATATCCTATATGATACTTTGAATACATCATACACTATTCTTTTTTAAATTAATAAACAAAAAAAAAAAATCACGGTTGATATTTGAATTATACACAATTTTTTAAATTTTTATGAGTCATCGTATATTTTATATATGATCACTCGATGGGGACAAGGATATAACTCAGCGGTAGAGAATCTACCAAAACCACGATCATTAACAAATGCATAAATATATTCCTTAAAAAATAAGTTTCCAAAAGCTCGGATCGAATCGGTATTGATATATCGATTCGCTCCGAGCTCTCTTATTGGATTGAGATTATGGAAGTTAATATTCTTGCATTTATTGCTACCTTGTCCCACGCGAATCGTTTACAGAAATTATTCAATATCCTATTTATAAATTTAAGTATTCAACAATTGAACAGTCAACTTTTAAACATAATAGTTGTATATAAACTGTAAATATACTTTTTGCACACAAATATTTATGGAGCTGAAACGTAGGGTCCTTGTTTGCATAGGACCCACACCAGCTCCGACCCAAAATCATGGAGAAAATCCAGTGTTTTAAAACGCGTATAGCGTAATGTGTCGCGTTTTGGTCTTTATATTGCGTAGCGTAAATAGCGTAACGTGTTGCGTAAGCTATTTGGGTATAATGTTTTTTATATAGAAATATTACAAATACATTTGCATATAATGAAACTGGATGGTTGATTACAAAAATTATCATAGTAACTGAATGACTTAAAAAATAACGTCTAAGGTTATTTTTTCACAAATATTCAATGTAAATATCATATAATATAAATATTAAATAATAAATCAAATATACTAAAAAGTAAAAACAAACAACGAAAATATAATGAGATAAGTCATAGTATAATTTTAAGTATATACATTTTATTTTATTTATTTATTTTGGTTTAACTACAACTTAATTCTAACCATTAGATATGAATGTTTTATGCTTTTTTTAAATGTCAAATATCGAAAAATAAAATGATATAACTAAAATGAACCAATAAATATTGAACTATTCAACTTAGGACTTTCCATTTCCAAACTTTTAATTTGAATTCATTATCAAAATTTTTAGTTTTTAGTTGTCATTTGTAAATATGACTATGCTCCCTAAAAAGTACGAAGTTTTTGATTATTTCATAATTCAAATGTCGTTGTAGAAGTATAGCGTAATTTAATAGCGTGAAATAGCGCAAAATAGCGTAAGAAAGTGTGCTATTTTGACATTTCGCGCAAGCTTTTCCGGAAAAACACTAAATATAAAAGGCTACGTCGCGTTTTTCTAAAAATAAGTTATATAGCGAGCTATTTAAAACAACGAGAAAAACACAAGAGCTCACGATTTCTATGTTGATCTCTCTCCCGTCTGAGTGTGGGGGCGCCAAAACATATCTTAGGTCGACCCACGGCTAAAATCGGTAAAATGATCACCCAACCGGTCCCATTATCAAATGTTGAAATTCGTAAGACTCCTAACCCATTGGTTGACTAACGACAATCATGCTTTCACTTTATTTATGTATAAAATCCACATTAAAATGTATTGAAAAAGAGACAGAAAAACACAATGAAAGATGCACTTTCAAATTTATACAATCAAGTTCATATCTTCGTCTCAGTTGTTCTCCTACACCAATCTTGATGGCGACGAGATCGCACTTGCCTTTATGGAGAAACGAGACCGACGTCGCCATTGATCATTATCTTATTATTCAGTTTTTTATTTTTATTTAGCATATCATATTTATTTAGTTGCCTATTTTATTTAGTTGATTTAGGAAAGTTATTATTTTCTTTTCTTAGGAAATAAGTAAGATTTTTTAGTATTTGGAACTCTATTTATTGAGGGCTGTGAACAGATGTTGGAATTGAATCGTTGATGAATAAAAATTATCAGTTCTTGAGTTCTTTGTTCCTTCGTTTAATCTTTCGCTGCGTCAGTTGGTATCCAGAGTCCAGTACGTTCCAAGATGCCGCCAAAGAAGAATGATGGCGTCGATGCCGCAATTGAGATGCTTAGTCGTCAACTCACGGAGATGCAAACAGGGTTTGGACGGCAATTCGATCTCATGGATCGACGAATCACCGATTTGGCAGAGGGTTTCGAGGATCGATTGGCAGGACACGCTGCTCATACGGATGATCGAACGAACCGTGGCCGGGGCGGACGGCACGGTGGAGCGCCCGGAGGACGCGGCCGGGGTAGACGTGGGGCGCCCCGCGACCGGTCGCCTAATCCGTGGAATGGAGGGGGTGACGACGACGACACCCTTTCCGATTACAACCCATTCGGTCAGCTTGAACACGAGAACGAGGGCCCGCACGATGATCGGCGTTGGGAGTCCTCTTTGAATGTTGATATCCCGGAATTCACCGGAGGCTTGGATTCTTCGGAGTTCTTGGATTGGTTGGCCGCGGTCGAGACCGCCCTCGACTTCAAGGAAGTGCCGGATGATCGGAGAGTGGCCTGGGTGGCGACACGGTTCCGCGGCCGGGCTGCCGCGTGGTGGCAGCAATTAAAGGAGTCCCGGCAGCGGTATGGTAAGTCCAAGGTCACGTCTTGGGCGAAATTTCGCAAACACCTTGAACGTGAGTTCCTCCCGTATAATTATGTTCATATTATTTATCAACAGTTCCAAAATTTACGGCAAGGTACTCGTTCAGTTAATGAATATACTGATGAATTTTATCGCCTAATGACCCGAGTAGAACTTCGTGAATCAGTAGATCAACTTGTGTCCCGATATATTGGTGGATTGCGGGTTCCCTTGCAAGATACGTTAAATCTTTTTGCGCCGGTTTCTCTTTCGGACGCCCACCAGCGGGCGGTGCTTGTGGAACAACAGCTCGGCCGGCGAGCCGGGCCGTCCTTTTTGCTGACGAACAGGTCAGGCCCCGGGTCCACTTCAGCGGGGCCGTTCTCGAGTCGACCGGTGGCAGTAGGCGGCTCCTCGCAGGTGGCTGGTTCGAGTGGGGCTGGGGGCAGGTCGTTTCCGTCGACGGGGAGTGCTTCGGCGGCAGCAGGAGGTTCCCAGGCGAGGTCGCGGGCTGGCCCGGGCTTTCGTTGTTTTTCGTGTGGTGAGCTTGGACACCGCCATTCTATGTGTCCGCGTAATCCGAGTTCCCGGGCTCTTTTTTCTGGTGAGGGTGGTGACGAGGAGGACATTGGCGATTATTCGGGCCCGGCGGTGTTTGATGATGAGGGGGTGCTGGAGGAAAAGCATTTCACGGGTGATGTGGGCCAGGCCCTTGTTCTTCGTCGGGCTTGCTTGGCTCCGCGGCATGCGCAAGACGAGCCTATTCAGCGGTCTCATCTCTTTGAGTCCACTTGCACGATTGGTGGGAAGGTTTGTCGTTTCATCATAGACTCGGGCTCTTGTGAGAATGTCATTGCGCAGGAGGCCGTCAATAAATTGCACCTGTCTACCGAACCGCATCCTCACCCTTACACTCTCGCATGGATTCAACGTGGCAATGCTATCACTGTGGACCGTCGTGTTATGGTTGCTTTTTCTATTGGGGACACGTATCGGGACTCGATTTGGTGTGATGTTGTCCCAATGGACGCCTGTCATCTCCTTTTGGGTCACCCATGGCAGTTTGACCGTGATGTTCATCATTCTGGTCGTCTCAATACCTATAGTTTCGCTTTTCAGGGAATGAAGATTGTTTTGCATCCCAGTCCACCTCGACCTCCTTCGCCGACACAGCCTTCTGTTATGCTTTTGTCCAAGGGTGCTTTTCAGCATGAGATGAAGACTGCTCCTTTTGCTATTCTATTACTATGTTCGGACACACCTCCGGACCACGAGCCTCCCGTTGAGGTTCGGCCACTGCTCGAAGAATTTTCTGATGTGTTTCCGGATGCTTTACCTGTCGGCCTGCCTCCTCTACGTGACATACAACATCACATTGATCTGGTGCCTGGGGCGCCACTTCCTAACCGGCCACATTACCGCATGAGTCCGGTGGAGCATGAGGAACTACGTTGCCAGGTGGAGGATCTCTTACAGCGTGGGCTGGTTCGTCGAAGCCTGAGTCCGTGCGCTGTCCCGGCGTTGCTTATCCCTAAGAAGGACAGCTCCTGGCGAATGTGTGTTGACAGCCGGGCTATAAACAAAATCACGGTACGTTACCGCTTTCCTATTCCTTGCCTTGATGATTTGCTTGATCAGTTGTATGGGGCTTCGATCTTTACTAAATTAGATCTCCGGAGCGGTTATCATCAAATCCGTATACGCCCGGGCGACAAGTGGAAAACCGCTTTCAAGATTCGCGAGGCCCTTTTTGAGTGGTTGGTCATGCCGTTTGGATTGTCGAATGCTCCCAGCACCTTTATGCGTGTTATGAATCAGGCCCTTCGCGAACTCATCGGCAAGTGTGTCGTCGTTTATTTCGATGACATTCTTATTTATAGTCGTTCTCTTGAGGAGCATTTGGGCCATGTTCGGGAGGTCCTGCTTATCCTTCGGGCCGAGTCGTTCTTTGCCGCCCCGAAGAAGTGTTTCTTTCTTGTTGATTCGGTCCTGTTCCTTGGGTTCGTGGTTTCTTCATTGGGAATCCGGGTCGACGATAGCAAGGTTGCAGCGATTCGTGATTGGCCTACTCCGACGTCTTTTACTGAGGCTCGCAGCTTCCATGGGTTAGCTTCTTTTTACCGTCGGTTTATCTCTCATTTTAGCACGATCACAGCCCCCATCACCGATTGCCTTATCGGGAAGAGCTTTGTGTGGACTGCTCAGGCAGCTGAGGCTTTCGCTCTTATCAAAGAGAAGCTCACCTCAGCCCCTGTGTTGGTTTTACCGGATTTTTCCCGGCCATTTGAGCTTGTTTGCGATGCGTCTAAGGTTGGGGTTGGCGCTGTTTTGAGTCAGGAGGGACGGCCGGTTGCTTATTTTAGTGAGAAGTTGTCGGGTCCTCGCCTTCGATACAGCACTTACGATGTCGAGTTCTATGCGGTGTATCGTGCTGTGCAGTATTGGCGACATTACCTCTTTCAGCGAGAGTTTATTCTTTTTACCGACAATGAGGCATTACGACATCTTGGCTCTCAGGGCGGGATTTCTGCCCGCCATGCTACTTGGTCCGCATATTTACAGCAGTTTACTTTTGTGTTGAAGCATCGCTCGGGTGCTTCCAATCGAGTGGCGGATGCTTTGAGTCGACGTTCCCTGGTCCTGACTGACATGCGTGTGACGGTTGTGGGATTTGATTTGTTGCGAGACCTTTATGCGACGGATCCTTTTTTTGGGTCTATTATGTCACGTCTTGCTACGGGCCCATACGAGGACTATATTCTTTTCGATGGTTTCCTTTTTCGTGGCGTTCGCCTTTGTCTTCCGGATTGCAGTCTACACCTTCGCTTGA